>WNNJ02000338.1:0-101512 GCA_012934845.2 Pomphorhynchus laevis | reverse complement strand
ATATATTATACCATTAATATTTTATAGTTGGCTCCTTAATATTGAAAATAATATTGAAATGTTATATTTAAAATATTTAATATTTAATATTAAATATTATATTGAAATATTCATAATTTATTATTCATATCAATAATCTATGAATCTAAATATTCATAAATATACACTAATAATAAAAAATGCATTATCATAATAAATTTTTATAATTTTATATAATAAAATTATTTTTGGTTATTTTGAATAAAATTTTTAATTCGATTTTTAAAATTCTTCATTGAAATATGAATTGCGCACAATAAATTTAAACTTAAGGTAATAAATGCTAAGAACGCATTCGAAAGTACACAACTATTCAAGTTGATTCTTCAATCAACTTGAAGAATTATTAATTCTTAAATTAATTAATCATTATGTTCTGATGTTATTCAACTATTCAAGTTGAATAACATCAGAATAACATAATTAATAGCAGAACAAAATTACAGAATAAATAGGATTATATCGTTCAAATCAAAACTTATTATTTTAGTTTAATTATGAGAAATTAAATTTAATTAATTATTAAATATTAAATAATAATAAATAATTAATTATTTATTTAATTATTTATTAAATAATAAATAATAATAAATAATTAATTATTTATTTAATTATCTAGAAACGAGTTTAAATGTTGTCGTCAGGAATATATTTAAAATTTTGTTTCAAAGTAATTTTGGTTCTGTCTAATTTAATTTGTTGGATTTGGTCTGCTTTTATATGATCAACTTCAAAGTAGCAATAACAGCTTCAATAATAAGTCTATAATAGTAGCTTCACTGTTATTGAAGACATTCAATTCTAAGTGAGCTTTAATAGTGGAGCTATTATGATTAAACAACGTCTTAGTAATGAAGCCGAATTTATCAATTATATAAAAAAATCGCACTAGAAATGATGATTTATATAAAGCTTAATTTAAGGTAGTTATAAGATAACCTTTACGTGTGCTAATACACCTGCTAAGTTACATTTATTACCAATATACGCCCAAGCATTTGATCCTAGTAAAATAAAATTAGTCGACATTCCTCATGCCTCACAGATTAATGTACCTGTTCAATTTAAAGGTAATTCAATGTTTAATAAGCATGTTCTCTATTACTGTAAATGTAGTCGATGCATCTGCCGCGGGAAGCGGCGACCTACAGATATATGTATCTTGTGATGGCAAGACCATTGCGAACAACGTTAATTTAATATCGAATATGTGCTTTAATGTCTCGTTTATTCCTGAGAAAGTAGGAACATTTCATGTGTCTATCAAACTAAATGGAATATTAGTAGAAGGTAAACATCATATGTTTTTATTTATCATTATATTTGGCATGATAAATTTAATATTTTTATTTGTAAATAATAATTTTTTAATTTTAATTTCAAATTTAAAAATTAATAAATAATAAGTTATTTCAAGCACTCTTAATTAGATTAAGATAATTAGATGACCACTTTAGAATAATATATTTGAATTTTTGCGTTGAATAGTTAATGGCTATCTACATTATATTTTGATAATGAAACAATTAATTTTAAATATTCCCTATTTTTAAAATAACCGTTTTAGTTTCTTACTGTGTTTCTTCCAAAATACAGTACGGCAAGCATATTTTGATAAATTTTTTCAAAAACCTTTCTTTCAAACAGCAACTTATGAAATATAAAACTTAAACTGGGTATACTTTGTTTTGTTAAAAGAATCATTGCTCCTTATTTGATCCCATGTAATCCTAGAATGATTTAAAGATTTATTAATCAATAAATCTTAAAATTTGCGACTTATCAGTAAAATCTGATAAATTCTAGTTTTTATCTTTAAAACTAGCACATTGTAAAATTTTTAGAAAACATTGCAAGTTTTGGAAGTAGTTTTTGTTTTAGATTTTATAATTTTGTGGATTATTAATTTTGTATGTCTAACCTTCTAATTATGTAGATTAGACAATTGATTGTTTAATTAAATATTTTTAAATTAATGATTAAGTAATAATTAATTAAAGTTTTGGTTATATAAATTGTCTAATCCACATAATTATCAGATTAATTAACTTCATTATATTATGATATTAACATTTAGTATCTTATTCTTTCATATTGAAAGAATGCAAACGTTATAAGATGACAAATATGAACCTGCAATCATTTATTGTATGCCAAATGACCCGCCGCAGTGAACAATGATCGATTGTTTTAGATACTGAAAACCTTAATTTCACCAAAATACGAGCTGTATCCTTATTTCTAGAATTGTAATATCAGAAAGGATACATTATAAATCATTGACAACTAGTAAAGACAATCTTACACGATTTTTTAGTTTATCTGGTTTTATTAAAATTTAATTAAATAAATTATATTTTGTAAATAAATTAAATTAATAAATTAAATATAAATAATAATAAATTAAATTAAATATATAATAAATTAAATTTGTAAAATTTAATTTGTAAAAATTAGTAATTTTCTTATATTAAACGACTTCGGCTCCGAAGTAGAAATTTACAAGTCACATTCCTTTTTATATGAATACTCAAGTAAATTCTTATTTATTAAATAGAGAAATATTATATATTATAAAATATATAATTATATTATTATCTATTATTATATTATTATATTATAATTTTTTAAAGGGAATAATTTATTTTTAATTTCTACAAATTCAGGTTCCCTTAATATTATATAATATAATTTTTTTATGTAACTATTATTTTTACAAAAAAAATATACATAAATATGCGTTCCCGCAAATGGGCCCATGAATATTTCAGTCATCAATTCAGTCAAGTTCCATTGCCGAGTAAACGCTATTATCGTCAGACACCATCTTGTTTTTCGAAATGATATTATATATACAGAAAAATAGAAACTCTTAATAAGTGATTACAATTAAGAATTTAAAATACAATTAAATATATTGATACAATCCTGAAATTAAAAATAACTGAATAAAGTCTACGACATCAAGAAAATAGTGCATTTCTCAAAAAAGTTAATATACTGTTTGTGTAATGGAGCTGCGGCTATGTATAAAGTATGCACACTCTTAGAAAATACTTGGACTTCATGTTGAGAGCCTAAATCGCTTCAATTTCTGCAAGTTATTAGGTGCAGAAATTATGACTATTTATTAGTGATAATATATTATTTTTAATATTTATGATATTTATTACATATTTTGTTGATTTCAAATTCCTGTTTTGATATAGGATCGCCAATTCCTGTAAATATCGTTAACAGTTCATTTGGAATTGAAGATTATCAATTTGCTCGTGTTGGAAAAGAACATACTTTTAATATTTATACCTTTGTTGATGTTGGTCAACCGATGCGTGTGTTTTTGAAAGGTAAATTAATTTAAACCAATAACATATAATTTCAACCAACATTACAGATTCAATTTCAAAATAAATTATTTTTTTTAATTATATAAAAATATAAAATATAATTTTTACATATCGCTTTAAAAACTTTGAAATTTCGATAAAATTCTATAAAAATGTTTTTTTTTATTGGGAGTATAAATTAAAGAGTGTAAATTAATTTTAATTTACTTTAAATTAATTGAATTTAATTTTAACAATCGCGAAATTTCTTATGCAAAAGAAAAAGTCACATAGACTTATACTATTGATATTATTATATTCTCCTAAACACAAAAGTCGTTCATAATTGATGATTGTTCATTTATAAAATAATATTTTAGCACAGAATATATTTCATAGTATCACATGCTTATAAATACACTCATAAATCAAGTTAGTTGTTTTATATACCTCAAAGATTTTATCGAGATATTAAACCAGGAAAGGCACTTTACATTGGAGAAGGTTTAGCACAATGCGTTTAATTTTATGGCATGCAAAGATCTGTTAAAAATAAATGGGTGGGTTCAAAATTGTGAAAGTACCAGCTTGATTTAATGTATACCAGCTCAATTTAATTCCATATTTTGAGGTGTAATTTACATATTATTAACAAAAGTTTAAAATTAAATGTTTAAATATATATAAATATCTCGTTGTCAATTAGAAATATTAATGTTTAAAAACGCATCAGTCTATTTCATACTGATGTATATTTAATAAAATACATTTTATTAACCAAATTTAAAATTGAATGTTTCAATTAAAGTCTTTAAAAGCATTTATCAATTAATAACGTAATTATATAGGTTATTATATAATAAAAACCATTTATTACAAACACTGTTTTTATCACATTTAAAAATGTGTTTAAAACGCTGTGATTTTGCATTAAGACAAATATTTATAAAAAAGAGATGAAGAAAAAATAATTTTTGCAGTCATACAACAAAAGTCATTATTTTATTATCTAAGTTTGAATGAAACTAGTTACACTCCCCACAGGGAAATAACACGAACAGAGAATTGTGTTTAGATGGCACTCATTTTTACCTAGATTACAGAGTGATGTCATGGATACTATTCTGGTGTCAAAGTGCGGCTAATATCAAACCGAATCAGATTTAAATCACATTAATTATAATTAAACAACGTCATTTACTTAATTGTAATATTATTATAATATTATTTATTGCAATATTTATTTTGTTCAAAATGTATAAGTTAGTTACACTATTTACATATTATAGTAGCCGTTCCATTTCAAATTTCTAAAGTATTTTGTCTTGTAGAGTAATTTCTATTGAATATTTTGCTAGATCCTGAGGGTGTTGATTTACCTGTAAAGATTTCGATGAACTTAAGCAAGTCGTTAAGTCAAGTGACTTTTAAGCCGGAGAAAATCGGTAGCATTTCCTTTCGTTTTTTTAAATTTTATTCTTTATTTAAAGGCAAACATCGTATTCAGATTTTGTATGCAGAAATGGAAGGAAAGGATATCAAAGATGTATATTTCTGCGAATGCTTTGATCCAGACGCTATATCGATAATGTACGAACAAACATTTAATAGGTTTGAAATCTACTCTTTCATAGGTAAGTTTTCTTTATTTTAGCAAAACGTTTTATTGTATTTTAGTTAAAATACAATAGAACGTATTTTAATTTTATTTTAGTTAACTTTAAAGCAAGTGCTTAGTGTTTATAGGAATATGTTTGTCCTCAAAGATAATGTATTTTTAGGCTCTGAGTAAATGTTATGATCGCTCTGCTCATTGCGGATAAGTTTATTGCAAGAGTTTCACTTCGCAATATTTGACGGTAGTTGATATTATTTCAGAGAAACGGATATAACAACAAGAATAGCAGCTGATAATCCCCGATCGGGGATCGCATATGCATGATCAACTATAATAACGAGTAGCAGCAATCTTTTGATTTGGGAATCAAAATAAGAACATATTTTAAAGTGCTCTCTTAAAGAGGAGAACAATTGATAAAATTTCAATTGTACTCCTTGAGAGAAGAACAAATAAGAAAATAAAACAATTTTATCAAAGCTCTATTGAATGGCAAGTTATGATGCAAGCATCCGCTGTAATTTCAGTTTAAAAAGTGTATGCTAAAGTTGATTTTCAGAAAAAATGGCCAGCATAACGTCGATACCTTAGATCGTTTCATTTCACTTCGACGTAGCATTTGTGATCAGTATTTAATAAGTCTCTTCAGGACAATATTTTCGATTAAAAGTCAATCTCAGTAAGCTGGATATAAGGTGGGAAACGTCAGTCTCCTTTCCAAAATATGAAAAAGGAAAAACGATGTGGCTATCGTAATACTGATAACATGCCGAGTCATCTGCCAATGTGTCTTCAATAACTAAAAGTATATATATCGAAGCATATTAGATATTATCCTAGTTTTAACTGCGAAGAATTTATAATTTGGGGATCGACGCTGACTAGATATTGTGCGAGCAATTTCTTAGAAACCAAAATAATTGAGTTCTGGGAAAGTGCTTAAAAAATTTAAACTTTTAGTAATCAACATGCGCAATCCACATATCGGAAAATGTACTGAATCGAAAAAGGATACTTATTTACTGGGATTAGAGATTAAAAGTAGTATTGGTTAACTAGATGGAATTTAAAGTAAGGTAAGTTGTTATCTCTCGTAGAAAATTTCCTCTTCTTTGTACAATAACTGCTAATCTATGATTTGGCTGTTTTATTGAAAGATATGACTGAACTACCACCATGTAGTTCACTCACCTGGAATTTGCTGAAGTGAGTGAGAAGATAATGCAACGCTCACTTTAGATTAACTATGATTTTAGTAAACGTTTTTACTCATATTTAAACATATTATCAAATTAAAATGTAGGTTTAATGTCTAATTTTTATTTTTTAGTGTTAATTGATCCTTAATAATTAATTATTTTAATTAATTAATAAAATAATTAATTAATTATTAATTAATAATTAATTAATTTATTTTGATTATTACGATTTTTGTTGATTTATAAAATTTCGCTATTTTGTTTTTCAAGTCGACACAACTAATGCCGGGAAAGGAGATATTTGGATAATTGTTACACAAAATCAAAAATCCTTACGGCACGAATTATATAAGATCACTGAGTTTAAGTTGAAAGTAAGCGTATCCCCTGTTTCGAAGGATCCACTATACGTAATGGTATTAATGAATGGACATCAATCGGGTAGGACGCTGTTTTTATGTATGAAACATTTGAAATTATTGTATTCAGGCAAAGCATTTTCTGTTAATTGCGTTGATCATATTATATCATCGAATGCATTAGTTAACAAGCCCGTCAAATTAAAAGGTAAACGCTTTCTTGCAAAAGAATAGCTTGTATGTTTTATTGATTTACTTTGTTATTAGGCCTATATTTACATATTATTAAATATTATTTACTTATAACATATTTTTATACAAATAATTAAGATTAAGGTTTTATGAAAAAATTTTATTTGTGAATAATCTAGAAGAAAAAATTTAGAAATTACCGTCGGACACAATACGGCGATGAAATATGATATCAGTAATGCAATAAAAAATTAACAAAAATAGACGTTTTCTCTGTTCGGATATATATCGAAGAAAATATTATATTATAAAGTGAAAATTTTATCTGGGTGGCGAGGTTATATTTAATGTCGGCGTAGGATGATGTTGAGGTTGCAACTTGCTCGTGACGATAGTTTGCAGCCACATGTTTAGGATTAAAACATTAAACAAAATATAATTCTTACATTTCAAATATTAATGACCGTCTCTGGATATATGTTTATCGCTGAAAAAATCTAAGTTATCAAAATATAAAACTGATAAAACCCAAAACGTCGAAGAAAAAAAGAATTTTACTCTTTTTGAATAAATTGACAAATGAATTAAACTGTCAGTTGGAATTATATGTGTAATTATTGTTTGTGTAATTATCAGATGTTGCCACAATCAGATTATATATATATATTTATTTATTTATTTAAATTAGGTGTTGATTGTTAACTTCCTTAAAAAAGTTTGAGATCTAAAATAAATACAATTATTGATTTAACTGGAAGAAGATCACACTGAGGATTGAAACGTTGTAATAAAATAAAACACACTTGGTCTTCTGGTTGGTTTTAATTAAACATTTTACAAATACATATGAAAGTATCCATGATGGATCCCAACCCGCAGCTAGAAAATCAACATATATATATATATATATATATATATATATATATATATATATATATATATATATATATTGTTATTGCGAAAAATCGCTTGAAACTGTGGTCCAGGAGCCAAAGCTGGCTACGATTGATTTTTAATCCATATTTGCTGCTAAATAACTGGACTTCGATCATCAGCTCCATCAGTCTAATGTATCACTCCGAGTAGCTTCTAACCACCGAGCAGTCATCGTCAGTCGGATGAAGTGATTAGGTTGCGTTTCGACTGCTTTTGTGATAACTATAAAGACACCAGCAATTCCTCGTACCAAGTAAATATTCTATCTATCACTCTATATGATTTCACATCAGAAACCAGTTACCGTATCATTTTTTCCATTACTTAACTTACAGCATTCTAAGTTAATCCCAACATATTGGTATGTTTCGTCCGCTACTCCGTGTAACGGTACATTTGGACTAATCAAAAAGCTACAGCTGTATGTTTAATTTTTAAAACGTTTTGCACTTTCAGATTCGAACTTTGGTTCTTTCGATCGGTGGGTCTACGCCTTACCGAATAAGTTAACCATCCAGTACAGATAGAAATTCTTCAGTGTATGAATATCGTCAATGTATTGAGTGGAATCGCCGTAGACCCACCGATATATAAACAATATAAAATTTTTTTTATGATTATATAAATGTATAAAAATATTGTTTTTAATCCATAATTGTATTTAATATATAATAATGTTAATTAATTATATTATGTTAATTAATTACAGAAAAGTTTATTTTAAATATTCAATATATTCATATTAAATGTTGGAAAATTAATCATAACGATTTTTCATGAATTTATTTATTTTTCCGAATATAAATTTCTTTAAATACTGCCACCAGTATTTGTTCTGTGGTATGGTTACTGGATAAGTGAAACTAATTTTACTTTTTTATGAAACACCTCTGTATCGAAGATAAAAATAATGACCAAATGCTTGCTTATCGTCGTTCATTTATGCACATGACGTTTATATAGCATTTCTTAATATAAATGTTAAGAAATCCTATTTACAATCATACTCTATGATTGTGCCATTTAGTGAGTATTGCGGAATCATGATTTTAATAACTATTTAGACAATGATCTATTCATTGTCGTATTTTATGCATATAATATACATGTTTTTACGTATAAAAACTATTTATATGTATAAAAATATACATAAAAATATCGGCAAAATTATTCGCAAAACTATAGTTGTCGTGTAATTGTTATAATGGCACATAAATCAAATTGAATAACTATTTTTAATATAGGTCAACAACAGTACACTGCATTTCAGTATTGGTGGACCTCATCAGCTATTCGTACAATACCTGCGTTTCACGTTTAGATCCTTTTAATGTTGACTGACGATCACTCGACTCGTCTGCTTTTATTGACAATTAGATTTAATATAAAACTTTCGTCTAACATTTTGCAAATTTAATTAAAATCATTTCTGATTTTAAATTAAATCTGCGTTGGTAAGGGAAGGTTCTACTTTCAATTTATAAACCTACCTATATTTCCAAATAATTACTATTATCAAACTAATCATCTATAGTTTGTTTCCTAATTACAAATTAATACACCTGTGCTGTAATTGTTACTATTGAAATTTTGATGACTATTTTATTCTGCACGTTACTTCAATCCAATCTATAAGTAAATATCAGTACGCTACATTTCAGTATTGGTGGACATCATCAGCTACTGATCCAATACCTACGTTCCTCGTTTCGGTCCTTTTAAAATTATTATAATATTAATATAATTTATATTAATTATAATATAAATATATAAATTATAATATTTATATTATTAACATATTAATTTCTATTAATATAAGTTATTATGCATATAATATGTTATTAAGTATAATATGTTATTAAGTTTTTATAAGTTATTATGCATATGATATTAATTTATAATGATAAATTATATATTAAGGTATATATGACTAGTTTAATAATAGTCATCAATTTCAAAAATAGGTAAGTTTTCAAATTGAAGATAGCACCTTCACCTGCCAACGCTAATTTGATTTAAATCCAGAAATGATTTCAATTAAATTTGCATAATGTAATAAGAAAGTCTTTCATTAAATCTAATTGTTAATAAAAACAGACGGGTCAAGGTCAGCCAACATTAAAAGAACCGAAACTTGAAACGGAAATATTGGGCCAAAACTTAAACAGAAATATTGTTGAGGTCCACCAATACTAAAATGTAACGTACTGATGTTGACTTATAGATATATTTAAATTAGCGTGCAGAGTAAAAATAGTCATCAAAATTTCGATAGTAACAATAGCTGCTTAAAGTAATTTTCAACTTAGAGTTATTAATATTAAAATATGTTATATATTATAGGTCACAATATCATATTAATTAGTAATTGGAAGCTAATTTTAGAATTGTAGTTAAATTTCATCTTTATTTCACGCATTGAAAAATGCTTGAAATAAATGTGATTTTAGATTTTTCTAAAATAACCCTGAGATTTTAAAAACAAATTATTAAAGATTTATTTATTTTTGTTAAAAATAATAATTAAATATACGTGTTTAGTTCTAATTAGAGAGTACGATCAAAAATCAATTACAATATCAGTTATGGAAAAAGAAACAGGCAATGTTATTGAGTCTGAAGTTAAATATCTTGATAATCAGCGATACGAGATCAAATTTGTTCCTACTATTGTAAGCATTTATGAAATAAGAATGTACTGCAATAGTGTAGAAATAAAAGGTGCGATCAATGACTTGAATGTCAGATGCATATGATATATTTTTAGGATCCCCTATTAAATATGACGTTTTTGACGCAAGTCAAATAAAAATAAGAAATCTACCGAAAGCATTTATCGACCACCCTTGTACATTTACAGGTAAATTAGATATATTTCAAATTCGAAACGTAACTTTGAGTTGTAGTTGAAACATTCGGAGCTGGAGAAGGAAATCTTGAGGTAACTATTACTGATAATGGAGAGACGTTACAAGCTGAATTTAAAGAAGAACAAAAACGAAACTTTATAATAAGTTTTGTTCCCCGTAGTTTGCGAATACATGTGATTGATATACTTTTCAATAAAGTTCCAATACCAGGTATATAAACTCTGTAATTTTCTATTTTCATAAATCGTCATTCGAAAATTAATGATTTAATTTTATAATTTGAATTTATAATTTTAAAAATTAATTAAAAAATTATTATTTTTATTTTTATAAAATTTTTATTTTATTAAATAAAACCTTTTTACTAAAATTGCAAATTATTTTTTTAAATGCCAAATATTTTTATTATTGACAGATATTTTTTATTTTTGTCGTATAATTTTTAATAATTAATAATATTTAATTATTATATTATTAATATAAATTTAACTTGATTACATCTGTGAGCTGAAATTCTTCTGATTGTGGCACGACATTATCCTCACAGGTATTGTTCCTATTCTTGATACAGCAGGACGCTACTAATCAGTTTGGATGGGTCTCATCAGCTGCTGACCCAGAGCTACATTTCACGTTTCGACCCTTATTTTCTGCTTTCTCCGTACACTGGTGCTGATCGGATTCGAACTCAGGACGTCTGTATCGCGATTCAACGCTACATCCACTCAGCTGGCTGCTCCCTGTGGTGTAGATATACATTTCCGTATATTACTTTTGGTAGGGGAAAAGTACCCCTATCAAACTGAGTCCTACCAGACTCAGCTGCCACCTCACATAAGTTCTCTAAAGAACATATGTGAGGTGGCAGCTGAGTCTGGGTTGTATACAATCACAAGTTCGATGTGAAAGGAGTTGATGATCTGCATATGATCAATTTGGGAGAGTACCGAGGAGCCATGTGAATTATGTCGGAAAGCGATTTTTAAGAATGGCTGACTGAGATGATTTGATTTAGTGAATGTGTTGAAACATATAAAATATACAGGAGCGATATTATTGAAGAGGGATGAATTATCATTAGGGAGAATGGTTGCGAGGATAGATCTAAAAGCAGATACATCATTGAGTCGAGATTGTGGAGATGCAGATCCGGGAAGATTTATTAGATATGATAATAAAGCGATCAATTCAAAAACGATTACTTGGAATACGATTACGTGGAAGTAGTTATGGACGGACAGCGCTTGTTATAGTGGAGGCAGAAGAGCAGGTAGAAGTGTGAATGACAGGGGTGCTCGATGGATGAATTGAGATAGGTTGGAGCATTGTGTAATAGGAGTTGAGTGTTGAATCAGTTGATCGGAGATGTTACTTGATATGATTTTGACGAAAATATGTAAATCATTGAGAAGTGATACGGGGAGCTAGAGTAAAGCGTAGTGAAGAAAATAAATAAGTATGATAGATATTTATATGGGGGAAGAATAAGAACGGACAGGTAGGAGATGAAAAGCGTTACCGTTATTATTGTTAGGATGATGAAAATGAATTGAAATTTGATATGTAGTTGAAAGAAGAGTGTGTGCGAGAGTATACTCAAGAATGTAATTATACGATGCGAAGTCAGTTGTTGATACGAGGTAAAAGTCAAAAACGGTATATGTCTGATTGGTCGTTAGACAGAAGCGGGTGAGGAGGATAACCGAAACACGTAGATAAGTAACTTTATTGAAAATATAAATGTAAAAACAACAATAATTAACTCTAAATATCACATGTTATTATCCCCAGCGATATATTCAGACAGGTATGCTGGTCGTTTTGTTTTTCAAGAAGACCGTCTAAATTCCATGGTTGGAACTTCATCCAAAATTCATTAAGTCCACGGGGCGCAATCAAGCACAATTTTGCGTTACTAAAATTTGAGTATCTTTGTACGAGTGGATCGCTCATATTATTTTCTCTTGACTCCGGAGTTTCTTCACTGACATGATTATCTTTGATTGAAGATACAATTTCCGAGTGTTTCTCCAAATTATCATCGATTATTTTAGTGGTGCCTTGTGATCTTGATAAGTATCGAGTGGACATAGTATCCTCAATCCCATTTCCTCTCTTGATGATGGCATAATGTGGGTTTACATGAATTAATTTCGCGCACTCAACTTGTGCATCATATTTTGTTTTGCGATTGAAACGCTTAACACTTCATCTGAATTCACTAGCCATTCTGTCATAGGGATTCCGCTTTCCGTCTTTTGTGTAAATTTAAATAATCTCGAATGAAACATCGAATGTAGCCACTCATTGGAAAGAGTGGCTACAACTGATGATGACTTTAAAGAAACGTCAACAACTCGGTCTATGAATCGTCATCGATATTTGTCTATTAAAGCGAAATTATCATAAGAGAGATCATACGAAAATGAAGGTAGGACATTTCGAATGATTGGGAGAAGCATTTTTTGAAAATCATAAAGTGCTCATTTGACGGATAAAGATCTAATATGTTTAACAAGATACGTACCAATGATTACCTTTGAGCTTTTTCACTGTAGATGAGAGTTGAATCACTATTTAGATATGAAAATGATACCGAGATACGTATAATTCTGGCAAAAATTAAGTGGATGGTTATCAAGGTGCATCTTGTCAGAACGCCGATGAGGACCCGCTTTGCGGAATTTTATAATCTTAGATTCTGGAATGTTGACATGAAGATGGTTTAATAAATATTATTTATTAATTTTAATATTTTTAATATTAATAAATATTAAATATGATAATATTAATATTGAATTAATATTTTGTATTAATATAAATATCATTTATAAAAATTTAAAATAAAATTAATATAAATAATTAACATAAATAAAATAATAATTAATAATTTTAAACTAATAATTTAAACTATTAATTTTAAATTAATAATTTGAACTTTGAAAATTTTATATAAATTTTTACATTTAGGTACGCCTTTTAAAATTCCGATTTTTTCGAATGATTATAATTCGATCCAAATAAAATCCAATCTGGAAATTATTAATGGCTGTGATGTAAATGGATATTTTGTCGATGAAAAATCATGGATTATGCTCAATCAATACACTGAACTGCTAACAGACATGAAAATTAATATTTTAGGCAAATGAATAACATTTAATCGACATTTTTATGTATTTATTATTTAGGACCTTCAGGGGTTGTTGTTCATCATATCAGATCTCAAGATTATCTTGGACGATGGAAAATTGAATTTACGCCAAGAGAGCAAGGTTTCGCAATTAATTGAACTTTTGTTGAAATTAACTTTTTGTTTATTTAGGTGCTTATACCTTTCTAAGGTCTAATGGAATTGAGCTCTGTAAGATTGAAGCTAAATATAGAAGTAATGAGATAATTCGCGGCCCATCTGCTGTTGCTATTGGTAGTCAAGTAAAGTACGAAAAGCTAACTGATCAGTGGTCATACATTTCTATATTCGGTTAGTGTACTTTTGATTAACTCTGCGTTTGTACAATGGATTTAATGATATTTAAATGTTTAATTGATTTAATCGGACTATTATAATTTATTATAACATTTTTGTATTTAAATTCTATACAAATAGAATTGCTGAAACAAAAAAAGTCTTACTACAATTTAAATAGTAATTTTATTTATATTTATTTATAAAATATCAAATTAATTGATTTATTTTATAGTTTGTTAAATTCAAACAATATCATTCAATAATTCCAATTTAAAAAAGTATAATTAAAGGACAAGTGCAAAAGTAATTTAAAATTGATAATTTAATATTTTTAATAATTTAAAATTGTTTATTTTTATAAATACAAATTTGTTAATTTGTTTTACGAAAGAAGGTGTCTTATAGTTTTTTAAATTCGAAATTTACGCGGAAATAAATTAATAATTTAAACTTAAATTTACATAAGATTAACTAAAATCGAATCAGCATTTGATTAATTATCAAAAATGCATTTTAAAATAAATTTTACATTTTTGGAAGTCCAATACAAATTAATTCGAAACGTTGTCAAAAATATACACTGGTCTTCTCCGGTATTTTCTATATATATATATATATATATATTTTATATTAGATTGATTTTGTGCGATAGAACTGCCTCCTGAGATCCTTTCTTCAATCGGATTCATATTATACAATACTAATTATTGTTGGATGAAATCAGGACAATAAAATCAAGATTTATTTTATAACGTTTTCGGGATACTTCCCTTCTTCAGTAACACTAGCACAATGGCTTCTCAACAATGTTTTTATGCACGTGGCTTACACTTCAAAACATGGAAGAATCACACTACTGTTTCCGATAATCACATTGTTTTTTCACTCTCCGCCATACAGTTGAACAGCTGTGTAAGGACCTAGCAATTCTGCCATCAGCTGGGCCGACCACCACAATTCCCGTGACTTTCTCTTAGCTGTGTCTTGCACATTGGATTCTAGAATAGTTATGTCAAAGCTGTGGTTATTTTCAACAGCATGACGAACTGAAGAATCACTGGCGATTTTTTTTTATTTTATTTGAGACCGTCTCAGGTTCATACGAATGTTCATCTGGCCTGTCGTTTCGCCAACATATTGAGCTTGACACTATCTGCATTGTAGTATGTAAATGTCCGCGATACTTTTGCAGTTACTAGTCGATCTTATGTGATATTGTAATTGCGTTTTCGTACTCTTGAACGTTGATGCGTTCTTCATATCTTCGCATGTGTAACATCGTTTATCCCCACATGGTGTTGATTTATGTTTCTGTTCATTGGTTATTCCGGGTAAGGTAGATTTTACCAATAGATCTTTGACTTTTAATGGTCTATTATATACAATGTTCACATTATTTCAGTCTATATCTAACTTGTTTTTTACGTCAAGAATTAGTCCGTGTAAATCCTGCCTTATCTTCGACAATGCCGGGTTCCATTCTATTGCGATATATGTTGTTGGCTCTTTTTCTTTTTGTGATCTCAATTCTTTATATAACAACGCCCATCGGTTCATTCGTTTTACCCGGTCGACTGCAGTCTGTATTTGGCGCCGTTTGTATCCTCTGGCTAGAAAATGGGTTCTCATTTTTTCTATCTCATCAATAAGATCTGACGGTTTCGAACAGATTTTCTTCACCCGTAACATTTCGTTGTATATTAGATTTCTTTTTATGTATGCAGGGTGACAGCTTGATGCATGTAAGAATACGGGCTTCCATGTCGGTTTATGGTACATTTTTGTTTCTAGTCTGCAAAAGTATCGGGGACATTTACCTACTACAATGCAGAGTGTGTCAAGCTCAATATGTTGGCGAAACGACAGGATAGATGAACATTCGTATGAACCTTAGACGGTCGCAAATAAAATTAAAAAACTCGCCAGTGATTCTTCAGTTCGTCATGCTGTTGAAAATAACCACAGATTTGACATAACTATTCTAGAATCCAATGTGCAAGACACAGCTAAGAGAAAGTCTCGGGAATTAGTAGTCTTAATATTTATGATAATTATACTATTTCATAGTAAAAAATATGATATAGTATGATATTTATACTATTTCATTACAGATCTCTTTATTAATGATTTGACCCTAATATTTGTGTTAAGAATGAATAGTTTGATTTCAAACACATCAAAAGACGTGTGTTTTTATAAAAAAAAGGCACGTGTTTGAATTGTTTTCAGACTTTGTAGCCAATAAAAACCGATCCGATGTAATGTTTAGATAGTTTTGTAATTATTTTTTGAATTATAGCAAAGTCACAGATGATTTAGTTTGCTAGCATACCGTTCTATTTATATTTTATTTTAAATGTAAGATTCTAACAATCGACTCGTAAAGAATTATGTCACAGACGATGAAGACATTAAAACATCCACACAGCATACCTTTAATAACGAAGGTTATAATAATCTAACGAAGTTGGATCATTTGTAATTAATTTTAGGTACTTACCTAATAATTGTTACAATGATGAATGGAAATATTAGTCAGTACAAAATAACGGTGTATAGAGAAGCACGTATTATATTGAAAAATGCTGGCATTGGTGATATATCTAGAGTTAATATCGATTTCAACGAAGTGTCCTCGTCAGCTCTCAATGTGGTTGTGAAAGGTTTGTCTGTTTTGGTTAGCTGCTTTCATTGTAAATTCTATAGTTAACTCAATAGTTAATTACAAAATAATTGATTATTATAAACTCTTAATACGCGTTTAAATGATTATTCATTTTATTATTTTTAAAATATCACATTTTTTGATAATAAAATATAATTTAAATTTTTTATTTTAAAATGTTATTTGGTTGAGAGAATTTTATTAAATTTTTATCTTTTGCATGTAGTTATCATCCATAAATGCACAAAGTAATATTTCATAAAAAGGTGTTCTTTAAGTACATATGTTTACTAATTTTTATTCATACCCATATCTTTTGGAAAATAATAATTTGGAAAAATAATTTTATTTTTTGCGCTTTTTGTTTTTGTATTGTTATTTATACAGTCATTTTTAAATGGTCCGCAACACTACGTTGGCACCCTGGCAAGATGACATACTGCTCGTGTGGGAATTCACTTGTCCAAACCCGTTTTCTCTTAGCTACGTGGCTAAATACATTGGGATCGTTTGGTCTGGATACTAAAGAGAACCTTCGAAACCTATGCACACGATTAAACCGAATTACCCGGGAGCCTCAAGCGATCAGGTTTTTCATACAGACCTGAGTATTGCCGTTCAACGAGGAACTGCTCCGTGCATGTTCGAGGCAGCACACTACAATCACTTTCCTGTTTTATTGTATTTCAATTTGTTAATTTTATTGAAAAGTTTGATTTTTGACGATTTTTTATTTTAATATAATTTAATAAATATGTTTATATTTAGAGTATAATAAATTATACTAATAATAAATATTATATTATTGTATAGTATTATATTATAAATAAAGTATTATATTATAATAAAGTATTATTATAGAGTTTAATATTATTTTCTATACGTTTATGAAGTATTATAAAAAGGAACTCATATGCTATTATTTAGCATTTTTAGATTAAAATAATATTATTTATTTTATTATTTATTTTATTTTATTTATTCATATCTAATCTATGTTATTAGATTAAATGATGATCAATCATTAAAAATTGTGAGGAAATAAATCAAAATTATATTAAAAAACATCCACTATAGCATGTAGCTAGCTTTCGGCCCGGAACTTATCCCCAGATAAGCTAAGGATAGTGGAACATCATGTTACCGATTCTAAATGCATATCTCTATTTATGATAATCTCCAATGTTTGGACATTAGCGACTACGGGAACTTACATTGGAACCACCTGGTGACTAAACAACACGCATAATCGCATATTTACAACTAGAGTACCCTTTGAAATTATGGAAAATACTACACAAGAATATAAGATTAAAACAATATAGAAATCGCATTGAACACAAAAGCATTTTAAATATAATTTGTTCATTAAATAAACAATTTGAACAATTATAGAATTTTTGTTAGAACAAATTGTATGTTTGACCATACAAAATGAACAAATTGTATTATTTGATTTTATAAATCCAAATTTTAGTCTTACTCAAAGCTGATATTCCAGCAGAACTTAACATTTTCTCAAATTAACTGGCATTTGTAATGCCAAAAGCCAAATAATTATCCATTGCAGTCTTGACAATTAATAATAAATTTTCATTATGAAAGTTAATAAGGGCTTTGCTATTGAATATTTCTATTAGCTTAATGAGTCATTTTATGAGACGACATACATTTACGTTATGAATATTCTTTAAATTTCTTAAGATAAGAGAGCTGTACTCACTTATCATAAGTGAGTCCAGATAAGTATTTTACTCACTTCTAGTCTTATAATTATATTTATTATATATTTGATTATATTTGATTTCTATTTGATTTCAGTTTTTTTTATTTTGTTTTCCTTTTTTGATTGGACATGAGTGCAAGAAATACTCATTGCAATAATAGTCGTTGATAATACTATGTCAAAGGCCTTAGGGAAGTCAATACATATTATATCAACTGTAAATGTGAACTAAGAACATCTACACAATATTCACGAGTCTTCCATAGATTAGTTATTCATAAACGACAAGGTAGGAAGCCGTGGTGATCATCAAAAATTCGATAGTAGTTAAGATTGTAACACAATTTCTCCGCAATAAGCCTCATTGATATTTAGAAAATAACGTTAATAAGACTAATGGGTCCAAATTCTGAATAAGTGTCTTTATTCATTTGTCTTGATTCATTTATTCATTTTTATCAACAAATGTCTTTATTCATTTGGTGATATAAATAATTAGATTGGATAATTAATTAAATTTGTAATTTAAATGTATTTTACAAATCATTTAGAATTTATTATGTTATTATAAATGTAGACTAGCTCAGATAAATAACATTTTAAATTTCTTATCTCAAATTAATTTGATTAAATATTTATATTTTTTAATTAATTATTAAAATATGCGGGAAGTTCAGATCCTATGTTAAATAACCTTTAAGTATTATAATTTTAAATGAAACAAATTGTTCTTATAAAATATAAGAAGTATTAGAAGAATACTAGATATTAGAATATACATATATTATATATTATAATATCATATATATTATATTATATATGATATTATATATAATATATATTTATTACTTCTAGAATAAATTACTTCCCTTCTTTAGAAGGCGTACAAACTCATTACAATCTCAGAATGTGTTTGTAATAATTAAGATTTAATATATTTATAGTTAATCACATAAAATCAAATATATAATATATTTATATTATATATTTATATTTATAAATGTTATTTAATGCTTAAATAGTTGACTTTCTTGAAAATTAATTTTCGCTTGCCTGCACAAACATAAATTAAATTTTTTTTCGCTCAAAGTAAAATATCATACGATGAAACGACTGCGTGATCGCTTCTAATCATAAAATATGATTTATTGTTTAATCATATAATTGTTTTTTAAAATTGACATTTTAAAATTTCTGATTGATCTTTAGATTCGAAAAGCCATACGATACCATGTTCCTTCTATGTAGATAACAACAATCGTCTAGTTGCAGAATACGTTCCACTAATAATAGGTATATCACAAATGGATACTTTTAAGATATTAATTCATTTATATAGGACCTCATGAGATCTATATTCGCTTGGATAACAAGTTAATGGAGCCATGTCCAATAGTACTAGATGCATTCCAATGTGATGATAAACCTGAGCCCTTGATTATAACCCAACTCAATGAAAATGTTCACTACATTATCTACAAAGAAGATGGAGAGCACAACTTTAAAATTAGAGTTATTGGTTTGTTCTTCTCTTATCTAGATAAAATTAAGAAAAATTTAAATTTCAGATCCTAATCAGCTACCTGTTGAAAATGTAACGATTTCATCTAACATAAATGAACTAACCCTTGAGTTTATTCCAATAATAAGAGGTGAATTAATAAATAATTTATTAAATACAATGATATCACAGCAGTAGATTATACTTTGTGCTAACTATCACGATTGAAATCCTATCACGAATTCTTCGATTGATACCTAGGAATTAATTAATTGAAATTATTTGAAATCGTGTTTTATTTACACCACATTTTTTGTATATAATACAAATAATAAATAATTTTTAATAATATAAATTTTATTTTAATTTTTAAAATTTGATAAATTACAAATTTTTTAAATAATTTGAATTTTTAAATTTTTTAAATTTTATAAATTAAAATTTCATTAGATTTGAAATATAATGAATATATAGAAATAAAGTAAATATAACTCAAGTAAACTAGATAACTCAAGTATAACTATAGTAAACATAACGCTGATATTAATTATCCCGAAACAACAACTGGATTACACCAACTGAATTCTAGATAACAAATATCTTTTTTACGTGAAAATGACGACAGCAAGTAAATTGAACATCTTGTGAATTGATTAGAATGGTATTAAAATAAATAATAATCCGTCAACAACATGAGCTATCTTTGTTGTTTTTATGATATTCATGGTTTTTTGAATTGTATCCATAAAGGATATCATAAAGGATATGATATAATATTCTTTATATTCATAAAGGATATATTCCATATATCCATATGAAATATATCCATATTAATAACACCAATTATATCAATAAAGTAAATGCTGATTATCTCTGTCGCTTTTAGCAGCAGTGAGATTATGAAATAAAACAAATTAATTCGATAATAATATTAATATATAAAATTATTATATAATCACAATTTCAAATAATTTTATTATTTCATTCGTTGACAATTTCAAATCATTGACTACTTTAAATTCAAAGCATTGACGATTTTAATTTCCAGTCATTGATTGTTTTAAATTCTACGTAATGGCCATTTTAAATTCTACGCATTAACCATTTTACATTATATGCATTGATAGTTTTAAATTCCAAGCATTAACTATTTTTAATTCTATGCATTGACCATTTTAAATTTCAATCATTGATCATTTCAAATTCCAAGTATTGATCATTTTAAATAACAAGTATTGCTCACTTTAAATTCCAAGAATTGATCATTTTAAATTTCACGCATTTACGATTTTTAATTTAAATCATTGACCATTTTAAATTTCAAGCATTTATTGTTTTAAATTCGACGCATCGATCAGTTAAATTCCATGCATTGATTGTTTTAAATTCCACGCATTGATCATTTTATATTTTAAGCATTGATCATTTATGTAATAAAATTTAATTGCTATCCGATTAGTTAATTAAATGATAAGTAAATAGACTATTAAAATGACTTATCAAAATGATTAGTTCACTGTTAGTTTTCAAATGTTAATTTTTAAAAGGTATATTCTACATCAACGGTTCAAGCAGTTGCCGACAATTCAAGATACCTGTGTTTTGCTTTGATGACGACTATATTTCACTTTCTCCAATTCCACAAGCGGATAATTATAACTCAAATACAATGATCACAACATCGGCGCAATCAAGTAGCAAAAGTTTGAATGACTCCGAGAACAAATCCTATAGCTCAGAGTTTAAAAACAAAACCTCAGATAATAAATATTCTAGCTCATCAAGTTTGCGTTCTAATTACATGGCAGTGTTTCCTAGTAAATACCTAGCAACAAAGCTAACGAAAACACCTGAGGACTCGACAAACGGGAATTTTTTGACAAGTGTTCAATCTGAAAATGTGGTTATTGTTGAAGTATCAGGACTAAATGACCCTCAAGTTAATAAGCCAAGTACATTTATTGTAAAATTGCATTCTGATGAATTAAGTGTTAAGGTTATTGGTAAGTTTTAAACAGCGGGTTTTATTTTTTTTAATTTTTATAGCTTCTTTATTTACCGCCAACATTAAATGATCATTGGATAAAATATAGTTTTTATCTTTAAAATAGATTCTTTATAATTATAAGGAATTAAAATAATTCTCTGAAATTGCAAAGTAGTAGAAACTTATTATAAATCTGTACAATAATTTAAAATAATTATTTAATAAGCCAAATACATTTGAAATGAATATAAAATTGAATATATAAAAGATAATAGTGCAATCGCTGTTTGACTCGAATTACCCTCTATAGGCAATTAAAATCTCCCATAATGCAGCAATGATGAGTTACAACAAGGGATCTGTCAGCCACTCTAGTCCTAAAACACTATATGTAAATTTTCTCTTCTGGAGTGACCACGCTGTCTCACATAGTACGGTATTTTGTAAGAGGGGCCCCAGTATTTCATGGTTATGCAAAATCAAGCCCAAATATGTAAAATTTGGAGGAATCTACAATATTCCATGTAATAATTGTGATTCCCTTTACATTGGTAAAACAGGCGAAAAGCTCGCTGTTTGTTTGAAGGCGCAGAGATTATAGCTCATGAAAGTGATCTAAGGTTTTAATTATTTTACGATACCACGATCATGCCAATAATTTTGAGGACAATAAACCAGATGTACCCACTCATCTAACCACTCACGGTAAGTTTATTTTAACGGATTAACTTTTCTGCCAGATCAGAAAAGTAAATTATAATTTTGATTGAAATGCGTGCATTGTTATGTTCCTGATGATGATCGAAGTAGTAGTTGAAAATTAGTAACAATTAATTTTTGTACATTGACTTCTCTCGATTCGTTTAATTTTTTAAACAATTCTTTAGAATTATCTCATTTAAATTTTAATAAAAAGTATTAAATTAATTAATTTGTTTGTAAAAAATATGTCTCTAAAACACATTTGTTTGTGAAAATTATGACTGTATGTAGAACTACAGCACTCATATATTCACGGCAAGTGATATATGTGCTCGGCATTGTTGGTCTGTTATGAGCTGTCCTATCCAAAACATTTCCCTTTGTTTTCGCTTAGCCGTGCCAGGAACATTTGCCTCAATAATTATCGTTTCCATCTTATGGTTTTCATTTTCTATGCAGTGTTTGGCTGCCCCGTCATTCTTCGCTCGTTTATACTTTATGTCGGATCTTCGAGTCAAAGCTCGTACATTCATTTGTCATCATATATATATATATATATATATGCTGCGATCCGGGATCTAGTATAGATTCGTCCTTTTTTTACAGAGTTAAACTTTGTGAATCGGTAAAGACCAAAACAATATAATTTATTTTAACGTTTCGTCCTTTACTAGGACTTCTTCAGAACAATCTAGAATACAAAGAAACAGCAGAGTTGTTAGCAATAATTAATTATGTCATTATTAGTTAGGTGTTGAACTAATATAATATATCGTGTCACAAACACGTTTCCTATGTTATATCTTGCCACATAAGTGGTAGAGCATGTGTTAGGCCTTGTGGACATTCTGCCATTAACTGTGCAATCCAAAACATCTCTCTCGATTTACGTACTCGAGCATTCACCAAACCACTTTCGATGATGATGTAGTTATACGTTTCTAAGGCGTGATGCGTGAGTGCGTGTGCTACTGCTCCATCTGTTGGACTTCGCTTTTTAATGTTTGCACGTCTGTTATTTATTCTTATATTCAGACCATTAGAGGTTTCACCGACATATTGTTTGTTACATCTTACGCATGTCGCCAAATAAACACAATTGTTCGTAATACAGTTTGTGTCGGCTCGAGGATTGTAACTAAGGCCGGTGATGCTACTGAAAAATCTCTTTGATATCGGTATTAGTCCACATGTTTTACAACGAAATTTATTGCATGGCTTACAGTAGTGAATTTGGGTCTTCGGCACACTGATTTTACTTATTAATTCATCTTTGATCCTTGCGGAAACTAAATGCTTTCTAATCGTTTGTCCATTAAGTGGTTTGTCAAACCACTTAATGCTGCATGATATGGGAGTATGCATACAGTTTTGTTTTCTTTTGTTCCGACTTTATTTTATAGTTTCTTTCTTGTTATACTTCGCACTTTTTGTAGCTCCTGATCAATTTGACGTTTATGATAATTTTCTTTCATAAGATATTTAATTACTTGTTCTTTAGCTTCCCACTTCCCATTTGATATACATACAAATGTACATACATTTAAATGTATATACATTTAAATATATTTTGTATCATGGATCGTTTCGTAGTACTGCAGTGAAAGCTAGCTTTGTGAAAGTATTTTGCAGTTGATTCTAGTTTTCTGCGAGATTGTGTAATGTATTTTGTTCTGCCTTCAATCACCTATTTATCAATTGTAACGTCAAGGAAATGGGGTGTCCAACTTCAGTCGCATGTGAATGTCATCGGCCTCTTATTCAGGTGCGCTACAAAGTCATTCAATTTATCTTCTCCTGCTGTCCATATAACAAATATATCGTCTAGATATCTTAACCAGGTGTGTGGTTTATGTTTGGCTGTAGACATTTTATTCGTTTCGAACATATCCATGAACAATACAGCATATGAAGGAGCTAGTGGTGTGCCTATTGCGGTTCCTGATATTTGTAAATACATTTGGTCCATAAATTGAATTACGTTATTACGAAGAACAATTTCTGTCACATCCAGTATCATTTCAGCTGTTGAATTATTCAATAATTTCGATGTTTCTCTCACAGCTTGAAGTCCATCTTCGGTTGGAATATTTGTGTACAGAGATTCCACATCGAGAGTCTATAGGATGACATTATGTGGAATGGTAAGTTTGATTTCTTCAAATTTTCTCAAAAAATAATCGGTACTTTTAATATGAGCTTTGATATTTCGTAAAAGTAGTTTTAATTTGAAATGAACCTATCTAGTTAAGGATTCAGTAAGAATTCCTATACAGCTTACTATTGGTCGGCTAGGTTACAGTATTTTGTCTTTATGTATCTTGGGTAAGATATAGAACTTCCCTGCTGGATTGCTTCCCGTTAGTAATTTTACGCATTCTATTGTGTCAAGCTCACCTTTCTGTGTATATTTGGACACAAACTCCGAGACTCGTTCAGATGCTTGTGCTAGAACTTCACTTGATGATTGTGAATATGTGTCTGAATTGAGGTGTCGTTTTGCTTCTGATATGTATTCGTTTCGATCCGAGAGCACAATCTTTCCACCTTTATCAGCTGGTTTAATTACAATGTCTTTCCGATATCTTAGTTCGTTTAAAGCTTTAACTTGTGTTCTTGTGAAATTAGGCTTAGATCGATAACTTGGAGAAAGATTTGAATATTTCATAAATATCTTTCTTCCCACTGCATTTATTGCGGCATTCTTCGATGTAGTGTCTTTTATAAATTGAAAACATTCGATACACGTTTGTCGGATACTCTTCATTGTGGGATACCGGCTAAACTCAAGTTCACTTGTTGTAAAATTAAGTCCAAGTGCCAAAACTGATTTGGTATCATCTGTCAATTCAATTGTTGTCATATTTTTAATAAAGTCATCGGAATCGTTGTTGAAGTGGGTTTCAACAGGTCGATTGTTTATCGTTGATTGTGTTCAACGAATCGTCTGTTTGGATGATGTGCGATTAAACGTAGTTCACTCGGGTGAATAAATCTTCTTGTAAACTTTGACAATTTTCTACACTTTTTCAGAATAAGTCTATTATTCACAAGCTTCACCACTTATGTGTCAAGATATAACATAGGCAACGTGTTTGTGGCACGATATATTATATAAGTTCTACACCTTCTTTGTATTCTAGATTGTTCTGAAGAAGTCCTAGTAAGGGACGAAACGTTAAAATAAATTATATTGTTTTGGTCTTTACCGGTTCACAAAGTTTTACTCTGAAAATATAGAGATATCGCAATAATAATTAAAATCAAATAATCTGCGCTATATTATTTTTACATGTTTCAGACTAGTAGTGTATCAAAACACACTACAACGTTGTAGTGTGTTTTAAAAGTGTTCAGAGATTATTATTAATCTCTGAACAAAGATTATTATTGTGTCAAGTGGCGATCACAAAATTTTTTAGCCTTCTTGTGTTCATTATACAATTACATAATTTATAATTACAAGTAATTTATAAATTACTCATGTGTCTATAAATAAACAAAAAGATATAAATAAACAAACATTTTTAAAACATAAAGTTTAAAAATTGTTTGTTCTAAGGACCTCGAGGTGATACAATACCTTCACAAAGGACAATGATTGACGATGGTATACAAATTTGCTACACAGCAAAGCAAAGAGGTAAGAACAGCAATATTGCCTTTGAATGGGTTCAAAAAT
Source organism: Pomphorhynchus laevis (assembly GCA_012934845.2). NCBI lineage: Eukaryota > Metazoa > Acanthocephala > Palaeacanthocephala > Echinorhynchida > Pomphorhynchidae > Pomphorhynchus > Pomphorhynchus laevis. The sequence continues at coordinate 75,238 of WNNJ02000338.1, read as the reverse complement.
TAAAGATTACGAACATAATTAATAAAATTAATGAAAATAAATTTACTCGAATTTTTTAGTCAATGAGAAACAAAATAAATATTAAATAAATTATAAAGTATTAAGCAAAACATATTTCATTTTGAATAGACCGATCGGTGTAATTGTTCAAGTCTCTATTTTCTAGGGCATCGTAGCCGATATCCAAATCTTTTAAATGGTTGTTTGAATTGCCTTTTAATTATTTATCGTACATAAGAACCATAAATTATATTTCTCCAGAACCATAATTTATTTTTTAGCTTCCCATAATACATACAATAGTGAACTTATTACTATAATAGCATGTGATCTTTTTCATTAAGCCTCAATTAAAAACGTAATATAATTGAGATTAATACTGAAATAAAATATTGCTAATTTTATTAAAGAATTTATACTTTTGAATTTTTACTGAATTATTTTACTGGATTATTTAGTCATTTTTACTGAAGGGAATTATGTCACCAAATGAATTATGCCATTAATTATAAGTCATTTTATATTTTGTCAGATTATTCTTCAGATTTATTTTGCAAGTCAGAAATATTTAAAATTAGAAAATTAAATAAAAAATTAAAATTTAAATATTATTTATATTATATAAATAATTTAATATTTATATAATATAAATATATATTATATATAATATATATAAGTTAAGAAAATAACTTATAGGTTATTAACTTATAGGTCGGTATTTTATTTGATATTTTATATACATAAAATATTCCAATATTTTGTAAATATATTGAAAAAGATAGAAAAAATCTACTGGATTTTATTATCAACATGGTGTGCAACAATTGAATGAGTGCCAATGGACAAAACTAATAAAGTTAGGATATATGCAGTAAACATTCACATTGTCTCTATTTTGATATATTACTTAATATAAGATATTGTTACAACTATTTGAAGACATTCACATCACTTTTGTAAGCGAATGTCGAATTACGGATTGTGATGTTCGTCAATTATAACTGGTAAACTTCGTTTAGATATTGGAGAGTTGTCCGTTAGCAAACAGACAGTATGTTACTAAAATATCCATTAACAGTCTGTATCTTAGTTGTCCGTTATTTCAATTCTTCCAGTTAATAAAATATATTTTAATTGAAAATTGGGCAAATTACCTTCAATTTTATTTACATTTAATATGGAACCAAAGAAATAAGAATTTATTCAATAAAAAAGGTTCAATATTTCAATAGCTGCTGCTATCCTTATTTTCATCACAAAGTTCATGATGATGAAATTTCATCATTTGTTTAAGTTTTTTAAGAAACTATTACGTGCTGTGAAACAGTAGTTCTTGATGATAGCAGCAGCTATTAAAATATTGAACTGAACCTTTTTATAGAATAAATTATCGTTTCTTTGATTCCATTCTATAAATAAATATACGCATCGAATTGAATTAATATGTAGCATTAGGTATTTTGATAAATTAAAATATTATTCATAATATGAAACCTATATTTAGGGTATATAATATGAAATATATTTTCCATATAAATTTTTTCCTATATTTTCATAACAATATGAAACCTATGTTGCAACGAAGGTAATAGTAGCCCAATAATAACTGATTTATTTCGAACTTTATTTGTAAAAGATTGAACGTCAGATAAAACGCTAGTTGTTACACCTGCCCTGGGACACACAATTGTGTACTCGTAAATAAATCACTATATTTTCCTCATGAGGAGGCATAAACACCAGGCAGCATTCTATATATCTTCATCAGACCAAGAAATAGAACCGAATTATTCTCGCAATATTAAAAGTCGCTACGTATGCTCTGTCATCCTATGTGTGACGACAAACTTCAACAACGGTATACGCGTTTCGCTCTAACAGAGCTCATCAGTACCGTGACTTTAATAATCATCCATAGGCACCTTAACACACGCTTAAACAATGTCTAAAGCTCGAAAAACAGAACTACCCTTAATCTGAATCATCAGAGGGAATTTAGCATAAGCTCTGTGCATGGCACTGCGTATTGCGGTTTAACCATGCATCAGGCACTAAATTCATTTTAATAGAAATGCTGTTTAATAGGGACACTTTCAAGTGTACAAATATATAAAATATAATTTGTTGTTACACCTGCCCTGGGACACCAAATGGTGTACTCATAAATAAATGTAGCGACATTGACCATTCATATTTAGCTAAATAAAAGGTGTTTCAATCGGAGATAATATTAGCCGAATAATCGCTGATTTATTTTGAACTTTATTTTTAAAAGTTATTATTATTTTTATCATTTCGATATCTAGTCCGATAAAATAGATGGTCACATAGATTGGCGACATTTCTCATCATATTTATAAAATATAAGCAATAATTTATGCTTGTGTGTTTTTTATTAAACATGTTAGTATGACTTATTTAAAGAACTGTCGTTTTTACATAATGTTGGTTCTATTCACTTATTGTTTGTCTAACGCCAGAAAATGTTGGAGCATTTAAAATTTTTTTATGATATATCTTAAGACATTTCTGGTACAAAAAAGAATTTTGAGCAGATTAATCACCAACTCTGAACATTTGTATCTATCATGCAAATTGAATACATTCCTCTAAAAAAATTTCAATTTCAATTTCTATTTAAGGAATTTCAAATTATGACAAAAATTATGTAAAAAATCTCAATGGTAATAAAATTTTAATCAGACGTCCAAACAATTTGTAAAAATCAATTGATTACAACTCGCTTTTTATGTGATTGCAGGCAAAACACAAGTATCGATTATACCGACCGTAATATATCAAGTATTGCAAAGTACAATAATATCAATTATCTTGACAAAAATTATCTTGATGTATAGAGTTAAACATTATCCTTATACCAGTTTCTAGATTGCAAGAAATACTATTTTCTCATGTGATCCTTTACAAATAAAATCGTATTGTTGAAATTTCGAATTAAATATATAATGTATAAATTGAATGTTGTTTAAACATAAATATTTTATCCCTTTAATACCGATCAATGAAATTTTAAGCTGTATTAATAATTTAAGTAACTTTAATTTCCAGTTAATTTATGACTCATTGTCAACTTCAAATATAACTTCATTTGATTAAACATTAGAATTATTTTTAATAAATTTTAAAGAATTTGATTCAAGTACTTTAATAATTGTATTTATTTGTTTAAGGTCCACACGAAGTCCATTTGGATAAATCTGGAGAAAAGATCCTCGGTAGTCCAATAATTGTACATGCATTCAATGTAGATAATATAAAAGTCAAATCTAAAGATGAATATTTTGTGAGTCAAATGTGTTCTGTCCAAATAGATGTATCTACTTGTGGCAGAGGAAATCTTAAAGCTGTGCTTAAAGGTATACTACAAGGTTTGCATTAGTGAAATTATATGGTCTTTAATCTAGATTCGCATGGAAATTCAATAAATTTAACTATGCAAAAACTGACCGCAGGTTTAATTGATCTACAATTTATGCCTATTTCGCCTTGTAAGCATCTGTTAATGTTTTGATATCATTTTGTTTTATCATTTTGTATGGGCACTGAATTTTTTGTATGGACACTGAATTTTTGTATGGCCACTGAACAAGACCACTATCTACAGCTTTCTTTTGTAGTTTCAAATCGCACTTTTGGATACCCCATACAATAACGCACATCTTGAAAATTTACTCACTGAATTTAAATTCAGTGAGTAAATTTAAAACAAATACAAATAATTTCATATAAGTCACCATCATGAAACGGTTTTCCGACGATAATATTTGATTATCTTAAAAAGTGTATACACTTTTGTATACACTTTTTGTATTAAGAATTAAATTTTAAAATGTAAATGTAATTTCGAAAAGGCAAGTATATTAAGCAAGAATTAATTCTTTATTTCTTCCGTATATATTAAATTTCTGATCCGAGATACTTGAGTATTTTCTAGAAAATCCTTACAAATAATGTTTCACAATTTGTTGATTGAAAATAACATTTAAGCGAAGAGTTGTAGACATAATTATACGAACAATGAAGCCTTCTTTCAAAGAAGAAGGTTTTCCTTTATCAAAGAGGATTTATTTTCAAAATAGAGAAGGTTTCCTTTAAACTTATTAGTTTTTGTCAATATTAAGTAATTATTAAGAATAATAACTTTAACTTTAACTTCATCAACGCCAATTTAGGTCCACATCAGCTGTCACTCTATTTTAATAGAGTTCCTGTTGCAAATTCTCCGTTTGAGTTAGTTGTAAAAGAGATAAGATCAAATCAAATCAAATTAGCACATAACGAATTGTCAAGTTCATTAATTAATACTTCTACTTACCAATTAACTACTTGTGAAGGTTAGTAAATTGTTTTAAAGTTAACGTTCTTCTCAGAACGCATGTTTAAAAAATAAATAAAAATTAGTTAATAAATTATTTATTATTTAATAATAATTATTAAAGTAATTAATTAATTTATTATTTAATTGTTATTTATTTTTTAATTTTGCTTAATAAGATTAAGCCAAATTCTTATTTGTAAGTTTATTCGCAATAATACATCTTGCGGGATAAATCTAAAAATGTTATTTAAAACTATTTAAATTTAAAATATTATAAAGAAAATATGTAAAGTAAATTTGAAGTGTAAATTTTAAGTGCTTCTCGATCTTTAAACGGCCAGTGGTGAATGCATGCCTTGCAAATAATTTCGATAATAACAATCGAAATTATTTATTAAAATAAAATTAAGTTACCAGTGGTTTCATTTTCATCCGTTTAATAAACAATATTTAGGAATTCATATGTTGCTAACTTTTTTCGAAATAATATTTACATTTCTTTATTGTAATTAAATATAATAAATAATTTTAATATTTTAATCCTATAAATTTGTAATTACATTTTGGGTAATACTAGAACTAGTATTACTACAACTAGTTAAGATAGTTAATAGTGACACGTTTGGTAAGATATAGAACTGCCTCTTTTCTGATTTTTTTTGATTAAAAAGTCAAAAAAAATGGTAAATATAAAAATTGATAGTTTTATCATTAAAATTGCAATATTTTATAAATTCGTAAATAATGATTCAACATTTTGGAATATTTTAAAATATAATCAAATTTTAAAATATAATCAAACATAATTAAATTTATGTTGTATAATTGAATTCTTTATTTTTACGTCTATTTTATTAGTATATACTCCTACAAATCTTCTTGATATTTTAACACTATTACAAATAAAGTTTATCGACGCCATAATACGATTAAAAGCTGTCTGCTTTAACATAAATCGTAACTGTAGATTACATGAAACTTATATTAAATTATTAATATTTTTGGAAATAAAAGAATATACAACATATATAATTATATATAATTGTATATATAATTATATATTGTTGTATCGATAACTCATTATAGACTTGCGAAAAAAGTTTGAAACGTTTTTATTGGAGCTTTCGACCAAACGGTCCTTGTCAACAGATTAAAAAAAATCAAACAGAATATTAAAAAATCAAACAGAATTTTTTAATCTGTTGACAAGGACCGTTTCGTCGAAAGCTCCAATAAAAACGTTTCAAACTTTTTTCGCAAGTCTATAATGAGTGATCGATACAACAATCTAATCAAATACTTGCACGCAACTATGTATAATAATTATATATACAATATTGTATATATTATATTGTATATACTGTATATATAATATACAATATATATATTCTATATACAATATTTACAAAAATACTACAAATGTAATATTTACGTCTCAAACTATGTGTTAAACTCTCTGTGTATGTGAACTATATGTTAAACAAATATCAATAATTTATTCTAGTCAAATACCTTTAATTTAAATTGAATACTCAAAAATTGTAATTTAATTTAAAATTATGAAAAAAGCATCATCACCACTTCTAAACTAATCCAAAATAATTGAATTTTTTATTTTAATTTTAGCTCATAACGTTTTAACTGAATTTTTTATTTTAATTTTAGCTCATAACGTTTTAAAATTTTAATATTATTTATTTAACAAATACTGTTATTTAAGGGACACATTAAGTTGTTACCAATTTATTTTTGATGTAAAACTAAATTATAAAAAAATAGTTTATAACTTGACAGTTAAATAGATTATGATAAAAATAGTTTATAACTCGACAGTTATAAATAACTTAATAATAATCAAACTTGATAATAATCTTTGTAATTAGCGGTTACAAAGATTATTTGTAATAATGCGACTTGCGGGATAAATCTAAAAATGTTATTTAAAACTATTTAAATTAAATGTATTATAAAGAAAATATGTAAAGTAAATTTGAAGTGTATTGTTTCTCGATCTCAATGATCGAGAAACAAAGATCTCAATCTTTGTATTTTTGTATTTTTCTACTTTATTAATTTAACTTTCTATGACTGTTTTTATTCAGCGCATTTCTTAAATAAACCAACACCGATACTGTTGGGTGTAGAATCTTTTTGTATCTCAATCTTTACATTCACGTTTAGAAATTTATACCATTGATTATTCAAGCAATGGTATTAATAAAGCTTTTTTGATAAACAGCGGAAAAATTACAATTGGTCAAATTGTTCAAATTGCATGTAAATACATTTTTCTGAATCAATATTCTTAAGGTAATACCTCAATTTAGGTCCTTTAAATCTTGTATTGAATTGCAGTCTCCTTGGCATTTCAATACTGCTTAACGATGAAGGCTTAAATGATGATGCAAAAATAATTTTCATTAATCCTACAAAGGCCGGAGTCTATGAATTATTTGCACTGGACGAGAAAGGACAAATAATTAAGGGTTATTTATTATATGCATATTAAATTGATAAAATAAAAATTTATTACATTTCAATTAAAAATTGAAATGATTTAATTATTAATCACTGCATTGATTTATGTAAATGTAGGGATTTATATATTAATTAATTGATTTGTGTTTAATAAATTTGTGTTTAGATTTTTAGATGTTTAGTTTTATCCATTATAAGGCGTTCTTCATTAGCATCTTTCACGTTCTCTTTCCTATCATAGAATAATAAATATCTATCCACTTTTCTAACCTCCTAAAGCTGTCTGTTAATCAGGTGCTCAGAGTACCATCTACATAATGAATAATCAAATATTCATAATTATGCGCTTTACCATAGAATCATGGACACTAATATAGTACATTATATTAGCAAACGTTTAATGTACTTTGGCTTTTGACGTTGTTTTTATAACTGCAAATTTGTTTTATTTTCTTTTTATAAATAGTTGAGGTGAATTAAAAAAGTGGATTTTTTTTGATATTTCGCTAACGTCTGCTAACAGAAAATTAATCTAGTTGTATTTTCTGTAGCATATTTCGTACAAATCCAAAAGCTTATCACAGTTTGTTAAAATAAAATCGCCTCATTTTTTCGATTTGTACCTACTTCTAATTTGCTGTATAAAAAATATGATACTAGATCTCGGGTACGGTTTGCTATATAATAATAAAATCTAAAATACTTTGACTGCCTAAACATTTATATTATCATAGTAAGCCTCATAATGCAGATGTACCCAAATTCAATACGTTTATAAAAATCAACAAAGTTGTGTATTTTGAAAACTTATTTTTTATAAAAAAAATATTTTTTTTCATTATTTACATTATAAAAAACCTCTGCTCTTATGTATTGACATTTTAACAAGTAAATTTATAATTGAATAATTTATAAAATCATTAATTCATTTTTTGTTAAGATAGCAAGTTGTATATCCCAGTTTTTGATAAAGATGATTCTTTAATTACTGGACTTTCTGATCCTATACCATACAGCGATAAGACCATGTTCTACGGTATGTACATCTTACTATAGGATAAGATACATTAATAAACGTTTAAACTTAAAGCATATATAATATTAATTACATTAATATGTCCTTTATGGGTCAGGGTATTTTTATAAGTGAAGATATTTTTATAAAAATATATGATTTTTATCACTTTTTGTATTTGAATTTTTACAGAAGGAATTATAAAATACTATTTAACTTTTATATTTCGCTAGTTGCTGCCGTTTTTAAAAGCTACACCTACATTGTTTTAATATATTTATTAATTTAATTTTAAGAATAGCTCAAAATATGTCGTTCTGTCATTTATTATATCACTAATAAAAGAATATAAATATTTTAAATATTAATATTATAATAAATATTATATTATAACAAATATTATATTATTGCACACGTAAATATTTTGATAAAATATTTACGTGTGCACGTAAGTAATTGTAAGTAATACGACAAACAAATGTTTTTCATTAAATATTAATAATAATTGTAACTGCAATACCGCAGGTGTAGTGTATCTTATACAATGTACATGTGGATTGCAATATATAGGAAAAACATATCAAATGTTAAAAACTAGGTTTAGGCAACACATATATAATATACAGCATAATAGTCAAACTATATTTCATAAACATATGAGATTAATAGGACATGATATTAAAAACTGTAAATTATTTATTTTAGAACATATTATCGAAGAAAACATTTCAATATTAAATCATAAACTATTAGAAAAAGAAGATTTTTGGATTAAAACGCTTAATTCCATGTACCCATTAGGATTGAATGGCGTGGTACAAGAAATTGCCAGAAGTAGTATAATACATAATATACAACTATATTATAATAATCCGGTTAAACGCAAACCAAGAAGTCATGGTGATAAAAGGAATAGGAAAAATAGAGTTAAAAATATTAATTAGAAAGAGAAGATATTTCGATTAAAACGCTTAATTCTATGTACCCATTAGGATACATCTATACATTAGTATATTAAATAATAAACAACTATATTATCAACTATATATATCAAGGAATTGGCAGAAGTAGTATAATACATAATAAACAATTATATTATTATAACCCGGCTAAACGCACTTTAAGAAGTCATGGCGATAAAAGGAATAAGAAAAATGGTAATTTTCTGAAGATTTTAATAGAGGTTAGTGAAATATCAAATGAAAGTAACCATATTTGATTTTGCTTTAATAGTTCTTTCTCAATAATAAATCATTATCAATTATTTACAAAGAAAAGTAGATTTAAAAATATTAAATAGATATTATAAATTTTTAATATTAGAAATATTAAAACAACTTGTAAGTCTTTATGTAAAAATAAGAAATTCTAATAATAAATAATTATTTATTATTACGTAAATAATAAATCACGTGTTCAATAAATCAAAAATTAATTAACGACTGTGATAGGTTAAGTTGTATAATAGACAGTTATTGTAACACAAAATACTATAATCGTACAATAAATGTAAATAATAACAATAGAAAATATACATTAACCATAAACTTCATTAATAAATGTATAGATAACATAAATATAGGTATACTTTTAAATAATTCAAAACGTAAAGAAATAATAGGATCAGATTTAAGTAAATATATTCCTAAAATAAGGTATAAGATGTTACCACCACTAGGAAGAAAAAAAGTCAATAAATGCTAATAATATGAACCAATATTCATTAACCATAAACTTCATTAATAAATGTACAGATAACATAAATATAGCGGACTTTTAAATAATTCTAAAAGTAAAGAAATAATAGAGTCAGATATAAGTAAATATATTCCTAAAATAAGGTATAAACTCCTACCACCATTAGGACGAAAAATTTGTAATTACAATAAAGAATTAAAATCAATATGTAACGATAATATTAGAAACATAATAGAAACATAATGCAATTGTAAAAGTCTTAGTTTTGATAAAATAAATGAACATATATGTACCCATAATCTAGAATTAATTGAAAATTGTGAATTAAGAAAGCTGCTATCAAAAGGGTATAAATAAAGATTAAATAATAACAACGACAAAAATAAAATTTACAATTCGTTATATAATAACTTTAATGATTACTTTGATAAGTTGATAAATAGTAAAAGCTTAAATACATCAAAGATAAACATTTGGAAAACTTATATTTTAGATAAAATTAGAGAGAAAATTAAAATAACAAACAATTATAAAAGGAAATATCAAATTAATAAAGATATGTATACAGAACTTACTAAATTAAAGGATAATTATATAATAACAACTATTGATAAAGCTAGTAATAACTTTGTCTTCATATGCGAAAAGCTTTATTATGATATACTAATGAAAGAGGTTAATTCTAATGATTTAAATGTAAATCCAACATATGAACGTAGTGAGTTGAGTTTAGAAACAATTATTACAAGTCACTGTTCTATAATGGATAAAAAGGGTATAAAGGTTGAATCAGATAATAAAACTATACCTATATTATATTGGAATCCAAAATTACATAAAAATCCAATAAAACCTAGGTTCATATGTAATGCTTTTAAATGTACATTAAAACCACTTTCTGTCTATATGAATAAAATACTTAAAGTAATAAGAGCACACTTTAAAAAGATTGCAAGGTAATCGAAATTAATACTGGTATAAAACACTATTTCAGTATTAATTCTACAGAAGAATTTTTAGAACAGACAAAAGGAATAAATTTTCAAAATATAAATACATACGATTTTAGTACTCTTTATACAAATCTAGGTTTAGTAGATATTAAAGAAGCGTTAGTAAAATTAATTAATCTTATATTCGGAAAAAGATATACATATATATGTTATAATAATTATAACGCCTATCTAACAAAAATTAAACCATCAAGTAAATATAAATATATGGATAAAATTGAATTAATAGAATCCTTAAATATTTTGATAAATCAAAATTATTTAAAGGTAGGGACATCTATATTTAGACAAGTAAAATGTGTTCCAATGGGAAATAATGGAAGCCCAATTATAGCTGACTTGTTTTTAAGCTTTATAGAATATGAATTTGTTCATAACTGTGTAAAAACTAAATCTAAACAATATAAATATATGAAATATATGTTTCGATACATTGATGATATATGTGTATTTAATTCTAATAATTTTTATTCAATAAACGAACACATTTATCCAGATAGCCTCATTCAATCTTAAAATCTTAATTAAACTGGAAGGGTTGCAATAATGCGGCACAGCAATACCTGAAACTTAATAGCTAAATAGCTAGCAGTATGTATATTGAGATACAGCTGATCCCTTACTTTAAGAAATGGACACTTCCTTACGTTTGAACCTTTAGCAACGGTTCGCGATAATGAGGCATTTTTGCATATATGCTGTGATGGCTTGAGAGATTTTGTGTTGTGCGAATGTTCATTGACATTGTGATATTTAATAATCATTCGCGATCATATTCACCCTCAATCGAATCAACTTTCACATGATCTGAATCACTGATGTGTGCCACATCGTTGGCCGAATATGGCAACGATGTGGAGTAAAGCGAATTTATTTTTGGTCGTACTTAGGTGTTCTCATTGCTTATGCAATGATATATCTCAACGAGAACATTATGCAAATAAAATTGTTAAGCTTGTGAACTCCTAAAGTCTAACAGAATAAAAGTGATAACCGCTTCTGGCTTGACTACAAAAGTTGAAAATACAATATTATAATATTATATATTATAATAATATATAATATTTATTAGTTTTATTAGTCTTTATTGCTATAAATTATCTAAAAAATATTATAATATAATATTTATAATATAATTATTAATATTATTATTCAATTTTAATTATTACAAATTTTTATTCCATTTTTAAGTTCAGTGTGAAATAAAATTTAACACTGATGACACCAATCAAAACTATTTTAGAGAATTCGATTTTTCAGCTATTAATGGTCTAATATTCTTAAATCTTAATTAGTTTTACAAAGCAATTCACCACTTGTGTTATTCACCACTTATATTTATTTACATATTATTAATTATTATTTAACATTTGTAAACATAAATTCTCTTCTTCAAATACAAAATTATTTCGTATAATACGAAGGACGAAATATAAATACGACGAAATGAATCCATATTTTTAGTCTGGTCAAAATTAAACGAGGATATCAGTGTAACAGTGTTTGACAGTAGCAAAACTTGCATGAAAGTTGAAGTGACCAGAAAAGCTGCCTGTATTTACGAGTGCATTTTCATGACATCAAAATCTTTGGAATACGAGATCTTAATCGCTATCGGTGATACTTCTCTGAAAGGTATTTTCTATTAGTTCAAATGATTCTTAAAATAAAAGCATTAAATAAATATTGATGTTATAATATTTAATTATTTCTGGTGATATTCACCGTTTTTATATCCGTGTAAATTTTTAACATCTTAAAATTCAAGAGACACAATAATGTCTCTATTATTTTAAAATGCTAAAAATAAACGAATAAAACTCAAAAGTAACTTTGTTTTTAATATCTCTCTTTACATTTATTATCATTTCGTCACCGAAATGAAAATGACGTTTGTTGACGTCATGTTAGTGATTATATTTAACAATGTTCAGTTCAAAAGACTGAATAAACAGTTAAACAGCCTAAATCAACGGAGGCATTCCAATATATTTTAGAATGCACTGCATTCAATTAAAAACACTTCAAAATGCAACTTATTCGTTCGATTTTCATTGCTATTTGTTGTGTGTTAATAAAATTAATAGTTACGTGCTATTTGTTTTCTATCGGATGAATACAATTTTTATTAAAGATTCAACTGATAATACAATTTTCATTTATAAAGTATATAGTTTTCTATCATTAGTTGGATTATAGATGAAATCAATTATTTATCTATATAATAAATGTCAGTATAAATGTAAGTTTCTATATTTATTTAAATAGTAAATCAGATTATTAGTTTTCTATCGGAGTAATACAATATTTTACAGATAACGTGTCAATTTATTATTTTTATAAAAATAAATTGTTTTAAATAATAATTCACTCAAATATCAACATTAATAGTCGGTATCTAAGCGTATCCTTCACTCAATTCCAAATTATCTGCTTTAACGTCTTCGCTTGAATTCTAGTTAAATAAAACTGTATAAATGTGAGCGCTTACTGTTGGTATATTCGCGCTTTTAAACTAGGTCTCTTTCTGCTAATAAATGCATCATTTGAACTAGATTACGCATAAGTAAATTGTAAATTGACATACTTTCGGCAAACTATATGCACTTTTTAGAACGGGTTTTGTTTCTCAAACAAATACATCTTATGAAATGTTTTTATAGTTTGTGTAAACGTTTCGTGTATATACTTTTGTGTGTATGTGATACACACAGTGTAAGTGATAATGTAATTGATATTATGTAAGTGATACACTAATAAATCTGGCATGCGTGAATGACAGTCAGTTTGGTTAATTTTAGCAAATTTTTATTTATCGTGATTTTTAAAAACAGATTTAAAACCAATCGTCATCTTAAATTCATCACATTAACTTTTCGCTTTGCCGCTTGTCTGCTAATTTATGCTTCATTATATTCTACATTTTATGAATGAACGGATTTATGCAATAAATCAATTCATTTTTAATATATTTTTGAATACTAATTTGTAATGCGGAATCATAAAATTTTTGATTTGCAATTTTTAATTCTTGTTTGCTACTCAAGTTATGTATTTTATTGTTTTGCCATTTACGTTTTCTTATAAGTTTTGATTAAAATATGATGATATATTTATTTTGATAATATAAATTTATTTTAAATATTTAATCGTAAAAGTGTAAAGTTAATATTTATATATAATTTAACATCTTATAATAATATTATAATATTATAATTTAATAATATTTATTTTTTATAGAATATTGTTATTTAATACAACATTGGTTATCCCTAAATGGGTCTAATATGTATAATGTTAATATATTAATTTGATTTACAAAAACAGATAAAAGATCGTTATGCAATTTGCATTTCAATGTCTACGACCGAATGTATCGGTGAATCGAGTTTGAATTGTGGTGCTCGGAAACATTGTGATATCGACCTGGCTAGAGCAATTCCAATTTTTGTGCGGAGTCACGTAATTACATTGGAAAATTCAGACTTATGTCTCATTTAATAATATTATTATAATAATATAATTTAATAATATTAATATTAATAATGAAGATAAATTAATAATAACGTTTAGCGATTATATTGAGAACGTGCTTTGCAAAGTATTTAGTAGAATTCATTCGGTGCGTCTTCTGGGTTCATCAACTTTTGAAACAGCCAAACGTTACTTTGATATTCTGTTCTCATTTATAATGAGTTACGGTATCCAATTGTTTTGGATAGACATGACAGTTAACAATTTTCGTCAGTTTGACCAAAGTTGGTTGATGTTTTTAAAAATGTATTTTGGAATCTCGATAAAAGTTTCCTCGACCATTTAAGTTTTCCTAACCAAACAAAGCCCACTATCTAAATAATTTATGCAACGGTTTGATTTGCCATCTACCACTGCATGGGAGGAGTACATGTCTAGATGGCAGCAAAGCAAAGCTTAATTAATAAGGAGTACCAGCACATACCAGCAATTCTTTATCCTTGCATTTGGCTGAACGGGACCAGTAAATAGAAAAGAGATGCAATTATGTGGGCATCTATGGATGGGCTGCATCATCATTTTTGTCGAAATAGACTGCCGTGCCACAATCGCGACTCTACATGCATTTGCATGCGGAATAATATTATAAAATATAATATAGCTTTTGTATATTTTGTACATAATAAATAGTCAAAATATAAAAATTTTAATTTATTTACTTAATAAATAATTATTAATAATTAGTTAATAATGCCTAATTATTGGATTTAAACATTTACAGAATTTAACTCAGGAATTAATATTTATTTCGGATCTTGTTTTCTTGTTTTATACTTTTTAAACTATATTTTGTTCTATTTATTTTGATTAATTTTTTAATTCATTTTGAATGTGAGCATATTACGACAAAAGCGCATTATGACCATTAGGAATTACCTTAATCTATGAAAAATAGATTCCTATAGATGTTGATAACCTTCGAAATATGCATTTAATACATATTTTGTTGTATCTTTTTGCTTTTTATATTTTACAATTTGAATTTTGATATTTTTTGAATTTTGATAATCAAAAATAACTTTACATCAAATGTGTGTTTGGTCTTTTTATTTACTTTTATCGTTTGCGAGGTGTGCTTGTTTAAGGTTCCAGTTTAAAATTTATACCGCGTCATTACAACTATTTTTTAGTTGTAAAACTTCACACTCACTTTGTCCAAATTGTTTGAAATCATCAGAATTGCTTTTGTTTGCTTTTGTTGACACTATAAAATTGTGTCCTCTAACGCATTACGGATAAAATGTGTCAACTTCAAAAAATTGCGATTTTAATTCAAATGTCAAAACAGAAATAGATGCAAAAACACCGTTACTTTGACTCAACATGTTTTGCGGTGTGTGTATAGCTTAATTTGGTGATATCTGCACCGTTCTATTTTAAAGAGATTTAAAATAGAACGATTTAAAAAGAGATTTAACCGTAAACGTGTAAGGAACATCCATTGTTCCTTACAAAGCTCTACAATAAGATTATTAGATCGAAAGATATGCAAAAAGATAAAATGCACGTATTAATTCACAAGCCATCAAATTGTATAAAACCACAAATTGTATATACGGCTACAGCTCATTCGAAATCGAAATGAATTTCATTTTCACATTCAAACAAGACTTTCAAAGCTAGGCCTTGAGCTGCCATCAATTACACTTTAGTCGTTCTATGTTTTAGTTGTTTGAATTCGTGATTGAAATTGGTCCTCAATGAATCGATCCCCAATGAATTCTATCTGCAATTTTTGTTTATATAGATAAACACCTGAGAGTCAATCGATACAGTGATTGGAATGAAGTTTCTCTTACAAATGTGAATGAAAGATGAATATATATTTGTTATCATGCCTATTAGTAATAGGCCTTTTTTACATACCATCGAGGTCGCTTTCACGATCGAGTGAGCCTTATTGAAGTTTTTAATAGCCAAAATGAACTTTCCTTTCAACTGGATATTGTTGAATAGAAAATTAAGCGTAATGTTTTTGATAGGACAAATAAGTTTTTACGTTTAGCTTTTTAACTAAATAAATGAACTGAAAAATAAATAACTTTTTTTTAAAACTTAAAACTGAATAACTTTGTTCGGTTTTTTTAAAATTGATAAAAATTTAATACTTACTTCACATGTAAGTATTTTCATTAATATTAAAAATATATGATAATATATAAATAATAAGTTGTATATATAATAAATTGTAATATAATAAGTTGATATATATTTAGATATATAATAAATTGTTAATATTTGCAACATATTGTCGCGTATAGGTTTGACTCCTTCCTATTTTTACGTAACGAATTACTTTATAACTTAGTAATTTTATTTCATTGTAAGAAACTAAAATTACAAAGACATTTGAATAAGGCAAGATCTTTCTGTTTCTTCAAAGCATTTCTAACATTTTTCTAAAGCATAAAAATTTCTAAAGATTATAAATTGACATACCAATGGTTTCTGAATTATTATGTAATTTAATAATATGCATATAAGTAATTTTAATTTACTGCTCGCGGTTTAATTTGTAGATTAAAAACATAATAATCGTATAATGAGAATACTGTCTTTATTCCAAGTGGACAGCTATTTAGTGGGTAAAAGTGTATTTGGTTTAAACTTGACACTCAAATGAAACATTAAACAATGCACGTTATTGATCGATGAGTTGACCATGCATCATCCGAATGATATCCCCATTTATAATATTAATACTATTAATAAATATAATTAATATATTAATATATTAATATAATTAATATATATAATATATTAATTAATATATTAGTAATTATTAATACTTTAATTTCGGGATAATTATATTGTGCCTTGAGAATTATAATTTTTATCTAACATACTCAATTACAACGATTGAATGTTAATAAAAAAGTAATTCTTTAACCTGGAAATATTGTACGATGGGTTGCTTGTTTAATTTAAATTTTAGGAAACTACAATTAATAAAACAAGCGATAGACGCAGAACGCAATGTTCATGTACACTGTACATATGAACCTGTTTTATATTTTTAAATCTCTTTGTAGCAATTATTTGTCATTTCCGAATTCTTAAAGATATGCAATTGTCTATAGAATCATTCACTTTCATAAACAAATCAATTTAGTAACTGGTTTTTCGGTATTTGATCTCGACTTGATCTTGTTCTGCCCAAAATGTATTATCCTATTTAAGGCACTATCGTTCGGATATGCCGACATATTTCTTGGATGAAATTACTACCCGCATAATTGTATAATTCGTGTTTTAAACTATTTTCGAAATTTTGAAAGAGCCGAACAAATTATTAAAATTTCTAAAAAATCAAATTATTTTTATTTTTGCAATCAAAAATTTGATATGATTCAATATATCATGTAATTGGCTATTATTTCACTCTTAATCTTTATTAAATTTAAACTTAGATTCAATAATATTTAATGATTTATACGTTCAGTATACCATGATTATAGCCTACAGTATTGTTGATCGAAGTTTAAAACGTTAATACCTTCCAGATTTATCGATTACATTGTTGATTATTTTGAAGCTGCAAAATATTATTTCCCTAATTTACTTACAAGTTCAAAGCAAAAAAAATACGTATGAACCATTTTGCGATAGTTATTTTGGTTTAAAAGTAGAAATGTTAAACAGAAATATAATAAATAGTCAATCTATCAACACATACCCACGTAGCAAGAATAAGTTAATGGAGGAAATTAATGAAGAAATAAATAAAGATATTCCTTCCACTACTGATGAAAACAGCTATCTCCAGTACGATCTGGATAGGCCTACTGAAATAAGTTTTCACATGTCTGGATGTGATAACAATCTGGAAGAAAACACGGAATCATATTCTTTATACAGTGATTCAGATAGCTTTGATTCAATTTCTTCAATTGCATCGTTTGGTAAAAAAAGCTACAATAATAGTAATACTTCTTGGATTACAGAACTTCACGATGAATTGGATAAACTAGTAAAAAACGACATTAAGGTGACCAGTATCCAATGCACACCAGCAGCTATAAATACAAAAACAGATGCAGTAACACCTTCTTCACCGGATATTTTATCATCCGGTACGCCGCCGCGACCACCACATATATGTCGTGATGGTAAGTCACCACAGAAAAGAACGGAATCCACAAACCATCTGAATGAAACTAATAACCACATCAAGCCATCAGTATATCGTTTAATATTATGTAATAAGGCTTACGATCAACAGCATATCCATTCACCTCCAACATACGAAAAAAGCCATGTATTAAAATCAAGAATAATTAATGAAAGAAGTAAATTTAATGCTACTTGTGACCATCCTACACAGACAGAGTTATCACAAAAAAGACAAGCATCTCGATTCACTCAAACTAATCTTGAATTCAATCAAAAGAATATTAACTATTCCGACATGAATGTTCCTTTATACACGGATTCTTATATGCCAATTCCTTGGTCTCGAATTCCAAAGTTGATAAACAACCAAAATAGGCAATACATTCTCCCCCCTCGTCCAACATTGGTCAATAGTCAAAATTATCGCGTTATAGATAATCATACCTATGACAAAAGACATTCACCACCTGTAACACAATACATGTCACCGATGTCGTATCGCCCTTACTCATCCGATTTTCATGATCTATCATCAAACGATATCGAATTCATTAATTTAAAATCAGCTTATAATGTTTACGAAATGCCATTTTCGAGAAAAGTACCTCATTACACTTTGACTCCACGAACAATTCGAGGCAATCCGAGGTCATCCTCTAAGTCACCGTATTCGCAATTTCCTAGCGATAACGAAATTTTGTACAAAGCAAATACAACACACTTACAAAATCCGAGAAGTAACGATATTCGATACAAAACACATTATCCACATCAATCTTTGCTTAGATTAGAAAGAAATTATCGGAACAGTTCTAATTTATTAACGGCAGATACAAGTTCTCTTTACCGGATGCCACAAAACCACTTTGTATTTCAAAGACAACAAAATAATCAAGAGTTTGAAAATTCGATGCAAAATATATTCCCTTATCGATAAGCTAGAATTTTATAGCAAAACAAATGTAAATAAGAAGCCACTTTTTGTATGGGGCATTGTATTTGCATATATTAAACAAATTTCACTATTAGGCTTAAATAAAGATTATAAGTATCTTCTCGAGCAACGATTTTGACTTCACTGGGAAATTTTTAAATTAATTTACTTTTAAATTAACTAAATTATTTTAAATTAATTTAAATTAATTAATTAGTTTAATTTATTGACTGAAACACCGTAAATTAATAATTATTAATTAGTTTACTAATTAATAAATAATTACTAATTGATAATTAATTGATAAATATCAATTAATTACTAATAGTAATTACTATATTTTTTTGTCTAATGCAGTGGGATTCCAAACGGAATTCCAAAATTTCCGAAATTATCGGTAACGGCGTGTACCAACTAGATTTGAAATTTCTAGTTCCTCACTACTGCAATTCTGTTAATTTCCGTGTTAGTAATATTGCTTGGTTAGATCCGTCAATAATGGATGTTAAGAGGTGCAGTGCAAAAAGTCGATATTGAGGATCCTCATTGCAATCAATAGACACTCTATTCCAGCCATTGTCGTCATCGGGGAGGCTCTTCAGGAGAGCCTTAGCATTCCTTCTTATTAGCGCGATCGATATTCGCTGAAATAATTCCTCAGCTACCCGTGAATAAGGGATGTTTCGACAAGCTGCAAGGTAGCGCGCTATTCTACGAATTAGACGTAGTCCGCCAACGTTCCACCCCCCATAGGTCTCAACACCTGCAGTGGTAAAAATGTAATCATTTTCCTCTATGGTAGGTCCGTATTTTCGTTCCTTAACGCGGATTGCGTACTCTTCCGCGGGGTAAGTAGCCTCCGTGCTTGATTTATTCAAGTATGATGACTGCTGAGGGTTTGCAACAGCGAATCAATTACCTTGGGTTGTTCGCCTGTAGATAATATCAGCTGGCCGTTCTTTTAAACCCCTGACAAGATTAAAAACTTTACGCTCAACATGTAAACCTGCTGATTCGGCTGCATGGAATACCGTGTCTCCTACTCCGTTTTAACGTATCCCTGGATATCCTCCGAATTGACAAGTAAGGCTGTGAAATCCGTAATCGACAGCATCTTTAAAGCATCGTCTTTAAAGCAACATATTTTATATGTTGATATTTTATGTTGATATTTTATGTTGATATTTTATGTTGATATTTTATGTTGATATTTTATGTTGGTATTTTATATGTTGATATTATAATAATTATATCTAATTGATATTTTGACGGGACACGCATCCGTTTTAAATTGTAATCAGACTGAACAATTATAATTAAAAAGTTATACTTGCTTAGTCTGATTACAATTGGAAAGGGCTGCGTGTCCAGCCGAAATATCAATAACATTATTTTTTGATTTACACTATCGGGATGCCTCGCGAAAAACATAATAATTATATATAATTAGAATATATATAAATAATTAATTAAATTAGAAATATAATGAAATATCTAAAGGTGAGCTATAGAAAATTTCTAGCAACTGAAAAGATTAATTTTTTCCAGAAATAAAATTAAAAATTAATATCAAAAGTGAGGTATGAAATTGACCGGATATGATTGCCCTTTATTGTTACTTATTGCAGTCTCCTAAAATAAACGGGTTAACTTATTCAATCAATGTCAAAATTGATTTTCTTGGTTACTACCAAATTGAAGTACCTCACCAGAAATTTCTTAAAGCGGCTACGCGTTAGTCGTTTTGTTGAATACAAATATTAATGGCAAATACAAGCTTTCTCCACCACTAGCCGGCAAAGCACCTTGTACTTTAAAGACAACAAAATCATAAAGAATTCAGAAACTATTAAAAAAGTCGCTATTTTAATATTAACTAAAAAATATTTTTTAATATATTTTAATATTATTTTAATTCAATGTCTTTAGCTAATACATTGTATAATTTATAATATAATATTTAATATCATAATATAATATTTTATATATCTTAATATTATTTTTATTCAATGTATTTAATTAATACATTGTATATAACAAATATTATTCTTACATTGAGCAGATATTTGAATTGAAATTGGATGATTAATTAATAAACTGGTTTACTTGCTAAATATTATAGTTTGACGTCTTTTCGATTTTTATAAGTTTTTTATTTTATAATATCCATATAATTTAAGATTAAACTTTTAAATTTCTATTTAACTTTTCAATTTTATATTATCATATTATTACAGATATATCAGATAGTATATTATCTTTTTTATGCTATTAGGATAATAACCTAATTTATGTATTTTCATGACGTAAATTTAAAAAATATTAAAAAATTTATTTTTTAATAAATAAATTTAATAAATTAATATTTTTTAATAAATTAATTTAATAAATTAATATTTTTTAATAAATTAATTTTAATATTTTTATAAGGAATATAAATCTTCGGAAGTAAGTGCTATGTTATCAGGTTTCGACCCCTATTCATCGACTTGACATATCAGCCAAGCACATGATGATGGCGTATTTCCTCTAATGAAATTTGATTGTTAAGTGTATCTTATTCTAATACAAAGTATATTATTTATTATCAATCCATAAAAATTTTCCGCTAATGATTTTAGATTAATCTTTAATATTATTGCGTTGATTTATATATTTTGCTATTTTATGCTTGATGTTATTTTTATAGTAACCTAGTTTAAAATATGTATCTATTAAATTATTTAAATGATTTTAAAGAAAGTAAATATCATTACATATTGTTGCAATTCTTAACATTTCATTATTTAATGTATTATATTTTATATTATATGGTATGCATGAATGCTCATGCAAAAATATGCTTCTTGTAAATTTAAATATGTCGTTTTTAGGATATAAATTAAAAGTAGTTTTTATTGATGTTAATTTAATGTTCATATCTAGATATATACCTTCTGGTTCCTAATGACACTAGCAGGATTAGCTATGATAATAAATTAGTGTCTATTGATGTTGCTCCTAAATTCCAAATATTAAAAAATGGATCAACATCAGTTGTTTTTAGTATCCAAAATATTAAACTTAAGTTTTCATCTGCAGAGATTACTTATTACAATTATTTGAAAGGTAAATATGATTTCATATTGACCTTATGTAATAAGGTGATGATTATGCACATGCAAGCGTATTAATATAATGCATTTATATGTGTGTATTATATACACTAATATAAGTACATTCATATACACCTGACGGATATATCGGTATCTAAACAAAATTATAGGAGCATAAAATGCAAATTATATTTTACTGTTTTAATATTTATTTATATATTAATAGGGTCACCATTTCATGCTAGTTTGTTTGTAATCTCTGAGTTGAAACTTGTTGAGGCGTTATCTACTAATGCATTTATTGGACAACCAATCGTACGACCAGGTATGTTTCTGCCGTTATGATTGATGTAATCATGTTATTTACAAACTTTTCTTTTATTAAATACAATTTTTAAACATTTGATAATATTTTACATTTTCATAGCTATTTTTTAAGATTATATGCTGATAGAGAAATATAAAAACTCACTAGAAAAGACTACATGATGTAATTATTTAGAATATAATCCAACTTATGCAAATTCAACACATTATGCAAATTTATTTATATTAAACACTAATTTACTTCTGGTAATTATTAAAATTTATTAATAATTAATTTTTTAATTAAATATTTATATCTCAGATTCATTTTAAATTTAAGGTTAACATTATTTGTATAATAATAAAGGAAAATGTTTCTAACGTTTCTTGTGTTATTAGTGTTTTAATATTTATATTTACATAAAGTCAGAATTTAAAATAAAAATCAATTTTAATGAATTGACTAAGGAATATAAAAATATAGAATATTTTTATAAGGAATATAAATCTTCGGAAGTAAGTGCTATGTTATCAGGTTTCGATCCCTATTCATCGACTTAACATATCAGCCAAGCACATGATGATGGCGTATTTCCTCTAATGAAATTTGATTGTTAAGTGTATCTTATTCTAATACAAAGTATATTATTTATTATCCATCCATAAAACTTTTCCGCTCATAATTTTAACTTTATTTTTAATATTATTGTGTTGATTTATATATTTTACTATTTTCTGCTTGATGTTATTTTTATAGTAACCTAGTTTAAAATATGTATCTATTAAATTATTTAAATGATTTTGAAGAAAGCCAATATCATTACATATTATTGCAATTCTTAAAATTTCATTATTTAATGTATTATATTTTATATTATATGGTATGTATGAATGCTAATGCAAAAATATATTTGTTGTAAATTTAGATGTCATCTTTACGATATAAATTAAAAGTAGTTTTTATTGATGTTAATTTAAAGTTCATATCTAGATATATACCTTCTATATTATTAATATTGGTTTTAAATCACGAGTAAATTCATTATTTATTTGTTGATAAACTATAAGTAAATCTACTCGAAATTCGCCTTTGTGTTGGAATAAATTAACCTCACCAGATGAACGATTTACGTTGAAGTAAATTACTTTAAAGCAACATAATAATAAAATCATAAACAAATAATTTATTTGCTGATAAACTATCAGAAAATCTAAAAGAAACCCGCATTTGTCTTTGAATAAATTAACATTACCAAAAAAACTATTTACATCAAAGTAAATAAATTTAAAGCAACATAGCAATAAAACCATGAATTAATACATGATTTATTTCCAGATAAACTATAAATAAATCTACTCAAAATCTGATGTATTACTGCATTTATTTATAGCTAATGAACTTTAGTCGTAAATGAGCCCAGTAGATTCTTGGTTGTCAAGCCTCTACTTTTAAATTCGATAAAAATTTATAATTTCGTAATTGTATAGTTGTTGAGCCTCCATTTTTAGATTCGACAGAAACCAGTTTGTTATAATTTTCGTTTAAAAGTTTTTTGTTTTATTTTTTCTTTCTGAAATTTCATATTTTATACATTAGCAATCATTTTAATAATTACAATCATATAAATAAAAAATTCTATATTTCGATAGCTTCCGCTATCATCATCAGGATTGCAATAACATGTTTCACAATTTTTTACATTTTATCTCTTCAATAATATTCCATCGTTTTATTCGTTATTTTGGCCCTTTTATTCTTTTTTATTCAACAAAAATATTTCATCGTAATTTTTTCCAAATGATTGAAGCGGCATAACGGAATAGAATAATCTTTGTATTGTTCATAAAAGGAATATGCCGGAACATAACGGAACTTTGTATTGTTCATAAAATAAATAATTTTTAAAAATATCGTATGTCTGGTTCCTAATGACACTAGCAGGAGTAGCTATGATAATAAATTAGTGTCTATTGATATTGCTCCTAAATTCCAAATATTAAAAAATGGATCAACATCAGTTGTTTTTAGTATCCAAAATATTGAACTTAAGTTTTCATCTGCAGAGATTACTTATTACAATTATTTGAAAGTCAATAATCGTTCAGATGACTGTTGGACAGATATTTTACTTTGAATGTCAAAGAAAAATTTTGTTGAAAGCTACTAAAATAGGAAATGTGATAAATTTCATTTTTTATTATTTTAATAAACTACTGGGCGCGAGTAATAATTGTGGAAAATTGACGCTGGAATAGAAATCGTTTTGATTGTTTTAATTTTTATATTTTAATATTTTATTTTAAATTTTTATGTTTGTTGGATGCACATGAAGCCATAAATATTTCTTTTTAAAAAGAATAAGCAAACCCAATTCCTACAAATTATCTATATTTTACGAGTTTAAATTTAAAATATTTAGTGAATTTAAAAATATGTTTTGTAGTATATGTTGGTCGGGCTGGTAAAGGCAAGCTTACTTCATGGGTACAATCTCCAAGTGTCAACTACGAGGCCTCGGTTAACAATATATCAGCTGAATTTTTGGAGGTCTCTTTTACCCCAAGACACAAAGGAAAGCATAATCAGAAATTTTTCTATAACAACATTCCAGTTGATTGTATGTTGTGAAAAAAATCGGTTCTTTAATACGAGTTATGTTTAGCACTTCAACAGATTATACACGTCAATGATCTACAAAAAACCGCAGTGAACGCTCAAAGTTATCCACTTCCTAATAGTAAGAATTTGTTTTTATTCGACAACGTTTAGTGAAGAAAGTGATCTTTAAAAATAATAGAGTATATTCAGAAATTAACAAAATCGAGGCATTTTATAAATTTTCTAACCGAAATACCGTTTCCATTGTAGGCGTATGTATCGACGGGTCAGTTTCTTGATTTTGAAAGTAACTACGGGCCGCGAGTAATAATTGTAGAAAATTGACGGTTGAAGGGAAATCTTTATAAATTTTTCATTACGAATTATAATTTCTAAAAATATTTGGTTATTATATTTTTATTTAACATTATATATCTAATATTAAAGTATGTTTTATAATTTAATGTACATGCTGCTGAATGTGCCCCGCGGCCGTAGTTTACTAACCGTGATTTAAGTGTTCGATATTTCAGTGTTCAATTGATACCATTTTTAAAATATGTGTAAGCAATATTCAAGCTCCACATCTCGAGATTACCAAACATAGTCCGCCTCGACTAGATTTTTCGAGGGTGAAAGACCCCGGATGGTTCAGTCAGAAGGCGGTGTTTTGGTGTGACTGGAGGGCTCAGATCCCACTGCACCTGATGCCGTAAGTTGTATTACTGAAGACCGCTGCTGATCCAAAGAAGAAATAAGTCAAAATATTAACAGTCTTAATTTGCCTGTCTTTATAACAGTTGTTATTAATTTTTAAAAATCTTTATTTCTGACGATATCAGAAGCTGCTGACGAAAATTCGAAATTGCATGACGTTTGCTCTAAACCAACAGACTGCAGTGTGCTATCTTAATAAACTCGTCTTTGAACGCTCATATTGTAAATCTATTCCTTGGTAAACACTTGATCTTGGATTTTCCGGATCAGGATATCAGCATATATTCCCCAAACGTCGGTATGGAAAAAATCTGAAATAGTTTGCATGTTTGAACCTTAGGCAAGAATATTCGTATAAATTTGACTAATTAATTTATACAAATAATTTGGATTTTAAAAGTTTATAAATATTCTAGAAGCATTTTGAACTATCTGGCAATGTAGGTAATCATCTTTAACTGCTGGATTATTGAAATATTTCAGAATATTACTCAATCAATATTTTGCACGTGTAATCTCGAAATTGAAAAATATTGAAAAATATATTAATGTATTAATATATTTATAATTTATTATAATATATATAATGTATTAATATATTAAAATACATTAATGTATTAAATATTAATGTGTATTCTATTAATATATTAATGTGTATTCTAATTACAGATGAAAATACGCTCAGTGAACAACATTTTAATTACGAGTAGCTGTTATCAGCTACTTAGCTGTGTCGATACTTGGCTTACGATACAAAACAGCCAAGTATCGTATTCAATACCATTTAAAGCTTATTCGCTTAAAATTTATAACTATTAAACATCGCTTTATATCAAGGATTAAGTTCTTACAAATTTGTAATCGTTGTTTATATTTTTTGAGGAATTTGGGAACGTCACAGATACATATTATTCTAATTTATAAAACCAAAATGATATGTTTGAAACAAATGTATGAATCGTTCATTTTCTCTTTTTTATTTTTCAACAGCAGATGTACTAAGCAACTCAATGGAAACTAAGATTACAGTTACATCTGGATTAGACAGCACAGTTACAAAAATCTTTGAGCCAATTAATTTAGGAATTTATTGCAATCTAGGCAAACCAGACTGTGAAATATCAAGTTAGTATGTTTCAATTCCTAGATGGTATAATATACCATCTAAGAAATATACCATCTTTTGTTACTCATACAGAGTAACAAAATCATGTTATTTATCAATGCAAATATTTGTATTGAGCAAATATTTAGAGCGTAATTTTTTTAAAATCACATTCTTCGTTGCACAATAAATAGTGAATTTTAATAATTTCTTTATGTTTTTAAGATAAATTATAAAAAATATAAAAAGAAAAAAGAAATATTAAATGTAATAATATCGCCAAATTATAATAACGGCGAATTTGGTAGCCAGCATTTTTATAACCAGCATTATTATGGATTTATTTGATGTTTAAATATTAAAATATTCTTCGTTCTCTGAAATTATACTTAATTTATACTTAGCACTGATACGGAAGAATTCCATGTTATTAATATATTGTTTATCAGTTTTCATTATATTCAAGATTTGCTTAAGTGTCAAAGTGGAATTTTTTTGAGGTTGATGGACATCATAAACACGAGAAATTTATTGTAGAAAAAATTATTGTAGAAAAAAACGCTAGCTTTCGACGATGGCATCATTATTAAACATAATTTCTTTGGATAAATAGCCACGTTCGTAAGGACAGTTCGTTGAAACCGTTTTAAAGTGGTTCCAAGTTGCATTGTTTACTTAGGATAACCGTTCGCAGATCGATTATGGCAATGTGCAACTAGTTGCTACACTCGTGCTCCAAGACAACAAATCAACAAACGATTGGCGTCTGGTTCTTTTAATAGACCAACCTGGATATCTCTTATGACTTATCACTTTTAATATCTTACGTTGTTCCAAAATTGAACATTATGTTCATCAACATTATGTTTACATTATGAACGAATTAAGGCAGGATGGGTCAATAAAACTTTAGCTAGGGAATTTTGATTCTGTGAGAGATATGTGTCTGTCAGTCTGATGAGCACTAAGTTACAACCGGCTTGCGATACAAGTTTGTTTCAATATCGTTAGAGTATTTTGTTATCTAGATATCCAAAAATGATATTGACTGTCAGTAATATTCGAGAGTGAGCCACCATTGTATGGAAAGTCTTTCGACTTGAGCAGTGACAAAATGTCAAATGATGGGGAGTCAACGTTCAAGGTAATGAAGACATAATCGACATATCTCTACTAATAGACCATGTTCGGAAAAGGATCATTTACATATGGAGTGGAGCATGTAAATGCCCCACTGCTATGAATATATTAATAAATATAACAATTATGTATTAATAAAATATATTAATAATATGCAATATAATATTATGTTGTAATATAATATTATATATTATATAATATATATTAATACATAACAAATATCTTAATACACCATAACCTCACGTACGAAAAATGCGATTGAATTCATATCTCGGTACAAAAAGCCCGAAAGCATGGCGACACTGTTTTAGCAATAGGCATACTTATAGTTCTTCATATTTCCGCAATCGTATTTTCATATAAACCGCTACTCTTCTTCGAAAACTTCGTTGATAACATTTTTAAAATTCTCACATTTAAACATAAGCTTTGACAGAGTGCAATCTATCTACCAATCTATCTTGAAACTCGTTATTTATTAAATGCCAGCCTAATGATTGAAGGGAATAACTTATCAGCCAATTTAACCAACCTTTCATACTTGAGTACTGAAGTAATCGCTAAAAATTTACGTAATTGCTCAAAATTAAGTAATCGCTCAAAAACATTAATACAAACCACAGTTTGTATTAATGACCACCGTTTTAAAGTGGTTCCAAGTTGCATTGTTTACTTAGGATAACCGTTCGCAGATCGATTGTGGCAATGTGCAACTAGTTGCTACACTCGTGCTCCAAGACAACAAATCAACAAACGATTGGCGTCTGGTTCTTTTAATAGACCAACCTGGATATCTCTTATGACTTATCACTTTTAATATCTTACGTTGTTCCAAAATTGAACATTATGTTCATCAACATTATGTTTACATTATGAACGAATTAAGTTATTATTTATATAATTTAGATTATTATTATAATCCCCTATACGATTATAATACCCCACTAGCGGTAAGACGATAAATATTATTTTAAAATATTTTACTGCTGTTTCGATAGGTTATCTTTTATAAGTGTCTGAAATATCTCGTAAGAGAGTTGTTGAAATCAGGTTGAATCGCATTTCGTTATCCTTAAAATGTGTAGCTATTTAAATTGGTTGCCTTATACCAAACTACGATATGCAGAATAGGTGCTTACAGATGCTAGTGATGGAAGCATTTTTATCATAGATAACTAAAGAGAGGTTATATTTGAAACTGTTCTTTTAAAAATTATCGATGCCAATAGTCGAGCCAAGGATAAACCCATGCATAATAATACATATATTTTGTATACAAAATATATATGTTATATTGATATGTTAAATGTAATATTTAACATTTGCAGACTTTAAAACTGGCTTTAAAATATTAAAAAATGCTTTTCATTGCTTTCGATTAATTTAATTCCCCTTACGATAAAATTTTGAAAGTGATAAATCTTTGTTACGATTGTTTTCACAAATTTGTTTTATATATTTTTCGAAGGAAAACTGCTTGATAATCTGTTATCTATCAAATTCGAAACCATTGACAATTACTTATTTACTAATTCTTATGACATCGCAAATTTCTGTTATCGGCTAAAAGTTACAATAGCGTCAAGAATTAAGATTCCTCAGCATCGTATCGTATCTTTATATGCGTCTAAAAGTCATGGTTAATATATAATTTACTTTTTTCAAATAATTATTTTTTTTAATTTTTTCAATACTTGAAGATGATAAAATATACAGATATTCATTAGTTAATCCCAATTGTTTGTAATTTGCAGCTTTTATATAAATATATAAAAATATAACAACTTTTATTATAAAATAAAGAATAGAAGAAAGGATTTTCCAATTCTTACAGAATATTCAAAAATATTTGAGTCCAAAATATTCTTAATATTTTTAAATATTTAAAATGAAGTCTTTAGCTGTCATCGGATATTGATTGCTAAAAACTTTGATATTCCAAATAGTTGATAATGATCCATTTTTAATAAAGAATTATTGAAGCTAAATCAATGAAAAGAGGAAATTTTTTGATATTTCGCTGACCTCTGTTATCATCCTCAGAAAATTAGGTAATTTTTAAGTAATTTTCTGAAGATGCTAACAAAGGTTAGCGAAATATCAAAACATTTCCTCCTTTATTTGATTCAACATCAATAATTCTTTACTTTGATATTTATTATTTTGTACAAAAGATTTAATAATCCTCTCTGCTATTCCACTTTATTAATTAGAAAATATTATTTTTTTGTATAGAAGAAATTCAATTTAAAGAAATAATTTGGTTATAAAATGTCTAATGTAGGATCTTCAAACGATTTAGTATCAGGCCTTAATCCCTAACATCAACAAGAATGTATGCGAGTGAAACACATATATATTTTTTCCTGCTATCCAAATTTATTCCTCGGCCTCGATTACCGGCTTCGGTCTCGATTTACTTATGTAAGAATATCAAACATATTTTTTCCTGATATCCAAATTTATTACTTCAAGCTCCTCATGTAAATAAAGTCAAAAGCTGTAATTCGCAACTTAAAAAGATAAAATCGATACTACAATTAATGAAAATAAAATTAAATAAAAATTAACAGAACAGTATAACTTGAATTTGTGCGAATATAATACGAAATTGTCAGTTGTATATTTAATTGTCGATATAAATTCAATTTTGTAATTAAGAAAATAATTTCTTAGGTGAAAAAGTGGCCTCAAAGCTCAAATTTAATTTTTGAATATATATATTAATAAAATTGTTTGCTTAATAATTAAACTATTTTTTTGCATTTAAAATATTCGATTTTTTCAAAATCGACAAAAATATTTGAACAAATTTTTAAGATTTAGTTAGTAAATTATTTCACGTTTCACGTTTCGACCCTTATTATCTGCTTTCTCCGTTGACTGATGCTGATCGGATTTGAACTCAGGACGTCTGTATCGTGATTCAACGCAATATCCACTAAGCTATCTGCTCCAGTGGTGTAGATATACATTTCTGTATATTACTTTTATAATTTACTTATTATATATATTAATAAAATTGTTTGCTTAATAATTAAACTATTTTTTTGCATTTAAAATATTCGATTTTTTCAAAATCGACAAAAATATTTGAACAAATTTTTAAGATTTAGTTAGTAAATAAATTATGAATTATAAATCAATTAAGATAATTAGTAATTAACTATAAAGAATAAATCAAAGTTACGTTGAAAATATTTAAACCAGTAAAAACCAATAAATTGTCTTATTATTTAAATTGCTTTATTATTGAAGATTTTAAGTGCAACAACTGATTTTATTATTTGTTGATTAATTTATAACTTTTAATTATAAAGTATTTAATATAATTTCTAAGAAAACTATATTTTGTTAAAATTGTTTTGTTCTAGCTGGACATTTGATAACAATGTGTTTGAAAGAAAATCTTTATGAAAATGGAGATTTTACAATATCAGCATTATTGAAGAAATTGCGGATTCTAATTGATTCGGATGATCTCTTTCCAAACAGAGATCGTAATCAAAAAATATGTACAATTCGAAATTCATTGAATATCGGTATCGTTAAAGCATTTGTTGTTTCATTGCTTGAATTGCTTGATAGTATTAGAACGTAGATTGCAAGATATTACATAAGTATGCATCGGTTTGCCGACATACATTTGCATGATTTTAGTCGTATGCATGCTGTTAATATTAAAAATAGTCTTACAGCATCTTACTGAAGAATGAAAACAACATCAATTTGCAACAAATTTTGTAAATGAGATACATTCCTGTCGATCAATGACGATGATTCAGATTTTATTCAAAATAGCTTTGTGCAATTTCAACATTATTTAAGACACATTACCGGTAAATCTAAGGTTACAAAATCTAGTACTCGTTTGTTCCAATATGGTGATAATTGTGATAAAATAATATAATGAAATATATCAGTACTAAAATTTATTATAGTCATAAACCACATTTTTAATTTATGCCTTGATCATTTAACCATTTCGATAGTAATCAGAAATCATTAATTTGATGTTTATTTGAATAATTTATTAAATGATAAATAATTTTTATCGGTAATATTTTATATTTTTATAAAATATTAATAATATTATGATAATATTTCATATTACAGCGTAGAATTTATATAAATAGTTTTTATATTGACATTGATAGAATAGTATTAAATATAAAGTAATATATTTATTTTGCATTAGATCCGGTTCAAAAAGACGTTAATCATGAAGTTATTCCTGAAGGTAATGGAAATTACAAACTATCATTTACACCTACTGAAATTGGTATGTTAACTGATGTTGTTCAAACATTTTGATATTAATTCTCTATGCACAGGTCAGTATCGTATTTTTATTTCCTATCGTGAAATAGCCGCTGAACATTGCCCATTATACATTGAAGCCTATGATATCAATGCCATCAAACTGATTTCAATACCGAAAGAAATTAATGTCGGCGTTGATAGTTACTTTAATAGTATGTCGTTTAAGTCGTTTATTTACATTTATTTGTAGTTGGCGTTTGAGTAATGCACATGAAGAAAACGTACTTAAATTAGATGTTTGTGTATTTAAATATTATTATTTATTATTTATTATTTATTTAAATATTGTTTATTTGGACGCTACCAGTCCGGTTGGTGTGACGGATTCCCAGATCTGCCAGGCATCAGGTAACTACAATTCTTTCGATCACACTCTCTGATATTGCGAGGGACTACCAGAAATATCATTAAAAATTGAAAATAGAAATATTTTGTAAAATATTTTTAAAAGCCCGCAACAGTATTTAACGTAAATTACACGTATTATATCACGTATTATATCAACTAGTATCTCATACCATTTGATCGGCATCCTACACGAAAGGATGACATTCCCAGTCTGGTGAGGAGAACAAATTATGAATCATCCGGGTATATTCTGGATGATATCGTGTCGAAAAAAGGACAATGCAGCGTGCGTTGTCGATTTTTCAGCTTAAATTCAAACGGACAAATACGCCGACATGGCCATCTTTCTGCTGCCCCGGTTGTGATCAAACACCTACTTCCATAAATAATTCAGCATCACTTGATGCTCATGCTGACCACACACTTTTAGAAGAGCAATTGGAAATTTCGTTTATTCGGACGCTACTAGTTTGGTCGGTGCGACGGATTCCCAGATCTGCCAGGCATCAGGTAGCTACAACTCTTTTGAGCATACTCTCTGATATTGCGAGGGACTACCAGAGGGAATATGCTTGGATCAAACTGGTGATGTTCGCAAGAAATGTTATTAGCGTGTCTGTAATAGCTGAGGAAACAGACAATCACAGTTTGTCTCATAAGATAAAAGAGGCCTGTCTCAAATTTCTTGATATGATATCCTGGTCAGTTGATGACGCTGCGGTGCGAAAGCGCAACAGACTCGGTAACCAAACTAAAGTAGACGGTCGCGATGTTAATAGAAATTTTTGTCGCAGAGTTTCAAAAAACTCAAAGATGGAGATGTTCACGGCGCAATCAGATTAGTAAGCAGCGATGACGAAATAGTGCAATTCGACGATCAAGTTTTGTCAGAACTAAAATCCAAACACCCCCATGAACTAACCAATTATATGGGACAAATACGCAAGTTCAAATTCACAGTGTACCACCTTGTGTCTTACTTGTTGTCTATACGGAAATCGTGTTGTCGGCTCTTCGCTCATTTCCAAATGCTTCCTCAAGTGGATTGGATGGTCTCAGTCCACTACATCTAAAAGACCTGTCTGGTCCATCGTGCGGCCTTTCAGCTTATCGCCTAGTTCAATCCTTGGCCGAATTAATCACCATCGTCCTGAAAGGTTGTGTGCCGGAATCTATAAGAAAATTTTTCTGCGGCGCTAATCTGATGACATTACAGATACCTAATGGCAGTATTTGTCTGATTGCTGTGGGTTGTACGTTGCGCCGCTTGGCAGCAAAGATTGTTGCACGTTGGGCATCAAACGATATTCTAGGTGGGTTCGAACCTCGAGGAGTTGAACCTGTAACTTACGCGTCCAGACATTTATCGCGAACGCTTTAATTCCTAAAGTTGTGCTTGTCAAGTTAGACTTTCATAATGCGTTCAACCTTGTCAACCGTGGCCACATGATTGAAATGGTTCGCAGGAAACTACCAGCTTACCTGTCATTCGTCAACCTATGCTACGGTGGCGAATGTCAACTTATTACTGGCACATCAATAATTCCGTCAGCCGAAGGTATTCAACAAGGGTACCCTCTCGGTTCCCTGCTTTACTCGCTTGCCGTAAACTAAGTTGTCAAACTCTGCGAGTCACCGTTTTGCGTATGGTATCTCGACGACTGTATGGGGGGGTGACTCGGATACGATTTATTCGGATGAAGCTAACATAATCGATCGGGGGACGAGAATTAGACTTACATTAAATCCTCAAAAGTCGAGTTAATATTCGTGATCATAAGGATCAAATTCGATAGTAGGACTTGATTCCTGAATGCGTTCTGACTGATCCCAACGACGCTGTCATCTTGAGCATTCCGGTAGGACGCGACTTGAAGGTCAATGAAACTGTGAATCAATGCATATCGCTTCTCCAGAACACTGCCAAACGAATGGTTGATCTATCTAGACAGGATGCCTTGTTTCTGTTGCGATGTAGCTTCAGCATACCAAAAAAATTTCATCTGATACGTTGCGCTCCTTACTCTACCTGTCTGTCATTAAAGCATTACAACGAAATCCTAAAGTCCGCTTTGGCCGACATATTGAATTTATATCTGGATGATAAAGCATGGCGACAATCAACTCTGCCGATTGACTTTGGTAGCTTAGATCTATATCGCAGTGAAGTTATATCACTGGCTGCATATTTGTCCTCAATCGCAGGCACGTCGGATCTCGTAATTGCATTGGTGGGACCAAACCTTGGAGCAACCAGCGAAGTGGACTGCTTGGATTTCAAAATGACGTGCACAGATGGACCGCTGTGTGCGGGGAAGAGTTGGCAACATAAAAACATAAACAGAAGCGTTGGTCTCGTTCAATGCACATGTTCGCTAGTAGTACCAGCGACGCATCGGGCTTGCAAAGTCTGGACTGTCAAAGCAGCAAATCCCTGAGCACTCGACACTCCGAGTTGAACCACATAATTCGAATGTCCTTGTCTTCAGCCTGGATACCTTTTCGATTAGAGCCGGTCGGATTGTGTCGCAGCGATGGCAAG
Source organism: Pomphorhynchus laevis (assembly GCA_012934845.2). Classification (NCBI taxonomy): domain Eukaryota; kingdom Metazoa; phylum Acanthocephala; class Palaeacanthocephala; order Echinorhynchida; family Pomphorhynchidae; genus Pomphorhynchus; species Pomphorhynchus laevis. The sequence continues at coordinate 39,939 of WNNJ02000338.1, read as the reverse complement.
CTGCGCAAAGTCTGGACTGTCAAAGCAGCAAATCCCTGAGCACTCGACACTCCGAGTTGAACCACATAATTCGAATGTCCTTGTCTTCAGCCTGGATACCTTTTCGATTAGAGCCGGTCGGATTGTGTCGCAGCGATGGCAAGCTGCGACACAATATTATCAACAATATAATTATTAGTTTAATACATTTATTATATAAAATATTAAGCAATATATTAATTAATATTTTATACAATAAAATATTAATAAAAAATATTAATGCAAAAAAATATACAAAAATTAATAAATCAAAATTCTTATAGAAAATTCTTAAAAAATCGTACTTTCTTTGTCAACCCAAAGAAAGTACGATTAATCAGTGATTACTTTGCCTATGTTAATGGAATGAGCGTGTACATGCTCGCAGTTAATAAAACGAATATTGCAAGATGAAGGGAATGAATGTCCCTGTTCATATTTTGATGAATTAGTGTACTCATCAAGTTTAAAGTGTTTACTACTTTGACGCATCTGGTGGATTACAGACTATTTATTGGCTAAGTATTTAAAGTAGTTTATACCTAAAAATGTCAAGGTTTTGAAATTCGATTAGTCGCTCTTTTTAGTCGATTACACATTGGCTGGTTCTGTAAAAGCTAAAATCAAAATACACCAACAAGAACCTGATTTTGATGAATTAGTGTATTCACTAACTACTGACGCATCTGGTGGATTACAGACTGTAAAATTTGTACCCGCAAAGGTCGGACTGCTGAAAGTGGACGTTACGCTCAACAACGAACATATAAAAGGTAAAGGAAATAAAGAATCTTGTAATTTCACAGATAATCCATTTCCAGGATCTCCGTTTAATATCATTGTTGGCAATAATTATACACCTAAGGTTTCAGGAGACGGTCTAATATGTGGAATAGTGAATCAACTTTGCGAATTTGTAGTGAGCAGCTGCGGTTCAGATGCATCCTTACGTGTCAAGATTGAAGGTGCACTTTCGCTTTGTTAATATAAATTGTATTTAACGAAAAATAACTATAAATATGAAAATTAACTGAGGCAATGCTAACGCACCTATAAATGTATTCTATTTGTTAAATATTTATCTGCCATATATGTAAAGTCTTTGCCAAAAGGTCAATTATGATTTCCACTAGCTAATCCGTTACCTCAACTAAATAGTACGAATAGAAATTATTTTGCAATTGAAAAATAATAAAAAAATAAAAAAGATTAAATTATTTTTCAAAATCATTTTTTTATTATTTTAGTTATTTGATAATTATTTGATTATATTTATATATAATGTAAATAATTATATAAGAGAAGCAAGTTATCTAGTAATAGCTCATCTTTTTCATTCAATGCCATATGTATTACCATTTGATTGTAATGTATTAAATATATTGACATTTGCCACTCAAAAAATGCATAGTGCAATCTTATATATGTTAAGTTCCATTTATATAATACATTATATAAAAACAGGAAATATATATAAATATATATAGGAAATATTATGTAAATACAGTGGATATGTTTGTACAAAATATGTAATTTTATTAAGCATGCATTTTTACAAAATACTTATAAACATTTACATACTTGATGTAATTCATAAACGAGACATTTTTGTATTATGATATAAGGGGCATTTATGTCTCTTATATCATGTCTCATTCATGATATAAGGGGCATTTATGTCTCGTTTATGATATAAGGGGCATTTATGTCTCATTCATTAAATAAGGGGCATTTATGTCTTATTCATGATATAAGAGGCATTTATGTCCCCTTCATGATATAGGGATGTCTCATTGATGATATAAGGGGCATTTATGTCCCATTCATGATATAAGGGGTAAATATTACTGCATATTACTTACTTGCTATTAATACCGTTTTAGTCTTTGGCACAATAATACTTTTTTAATATTATTATTTTAGAAATATTCTTTAAGAAATTTTCATATATACAATTTTTATTATATATACAGTTTTTATATAATTTATTTAGTTTAATCATATTTTAAATAATTTTAACTGTCATTATTGCCTGTTCAAAAACACCGATCATCAGTTTCTTCTGATGACTTGCAATCTTTACTCATATACATATATCCATAAATCGGCTTATAAAAATCCTGGATTATAAAAATTTCTTTTTATTATTAAGATATTTACACTTTCAAATTTATAGTTCAAAATATGTAGTTTTAGTTAAGTGATCTGATTTCTATATTCGTCTTCATTGACATGTAAATATTGTTTTCCATGTAATATAACCTCTGTCAGATACACTGAAACTATGTATTGGTACGACATAATCTTTTGTAATTGTTTACCGTAAAAAGCCAAACAAAACTGAATAAATCATAAAATAAAATCTCTAATATTAATTCATCAATTATTTTTAAATTTATAGTTCAAAATATGTATGCTGAGCTAAATGATCTGATATTGAGGATTAATCATAAATTAAACTAATCTTCTATAGTTTAAAATGTTCTATTTGAAAACGTAAATTAATAATAAAATTTACGCGAAACGTTTTCGGATAGGTGATAATGGAGTTTCTCCTTGGGCGGAAATATTAAAATGCTCAAATAGCACGTTTATAATTCGTTATTTACCCGATGGTGTTGGGTATTACCGCATTTCAATCGATTTGGGTGATTTTTCAATAAGAGGTAACATTTATTATTTGATATGTATCGATATTTAACACGAAAATTACTAATTTTAGGTAGTCCGTTTACAGTTCCTGTTGTCAACCCAAAGAAAGTACGATTAATCAGTGATTACTTTGCCTATGTTAATGGAATGAGCGTGTACATGCTCGCAGTTAATAAAACGAATATTATTGAAGTAACTACCGAAAATGCCGGCCCGGGTTAGTGTTTTTTAAGAATTTTCTATAAGAATTTTGATTTATTAATTTTTGTATATTTTTTTGCATTAATATTTTTTATTAATATTTTATTGTATAAAATATTAATTAATATATTGCTTAATATTTTATATAATAAATGTATTAAACTAATAATTATATTGTTGATAATATTATTGCATATGTTAACGCGCTGATTTATTGGGTGATAAACATAAATTTAAAAAATAATTAATATAAACTTAAGTAATAATAGATAATAATTATCGTGGCGTCTCAGTAGACCGAATTCCCAGTAGACAGAAAAAAAATAAAAAAATTTACCCCTTAATATTAAGGGTTAAAATATTAATATTATAAAATATTAGTTAAAATTAATATTTGGCTCCGGCTTATTAACGGCAGTTGACTAGAACAATGACATGTATGATCCATCCTTTCTTTTATGATGACACAGTGAAAAGCTTTGATGTTAATTTTTTCGATGTATTGGCCCCTCAGTCAATAAAGAAAATGAGGCTACAGAGTGTGCACATGCGGTTGTGGATTTGGAACTGCAGGGAGCGACTTACATTGGGACTCCAGAATAATAATTAATAATGTAGTTATATCATCCAATGATGTTGGAGCTCTATCGAGTAGATTAGAAACGTGGAGTCTCAGTAGACCGAATTCCAGGTAGACAGAAAAATAAAAAAGTGTACCCCTTAATATTGACAGATTTTTTTGGGTTCAAGGAAAGAAAGGAAGTTATATGCCCACAGTAAATGGTTATATTTTCCATATGAATAAAAATCAAGGTAGAGGAAATATTTACTACACATGTTCACACAAAGGTTGTGGAATGAATATAAAGGTTGGGAATGACCAATTAATTATATATTTGATTGCATAATCATGCTGATTATTATGAAATCATCTATAAATTGCAATTGAAGTCGATAATTAAAATGAAGATATGGCACAGGCGTTTCATAAGTTCCACTGATTCATATAATGAAGCAAGGAGGGAATTGAGCGACGATTATCGTGATGAAACGCGAATTATTTGCCGTTTTCCTTCTTTTGATTCAATAAAGTGTCATTTATAAATACATTGCTCAGACAAGAGCTTCAACGGTGCTTAATGCAATTTCATTGAATATGACTGATTTTGATTTGCCTAATGATACAAACATGCTTCTTTATAGTGACTTTTCAACTACAAAAAATGATTATTCTAGGAGATATATCATTTATCACAAGATTTTGTAAACTTCAAAATCTAACATTGACAATGCATGGTACTTTTAAATGCGCGACTGCTCCGAGCAGAGTGGTTTTAACAACCACCTCGAGTGATGCTTAAAATGTCGAGGATAGAATTTGTTGATGTGCAATGAAAGGAGGGGTTAGGTGGTTTGTGAATAAAGTAATCGTTCCTAGCTCTGCGAAGTGCTGCATTGATCCAACGACCAGTTCTGTCGTTAAAGTTTCCTAATATCATGTCATAACCGCTGTCAATAATACTTATTAAATGCATGGTACTTATTAAATGCATGGTACTTTTAATTGCATTTATTTAAGAAATAAAGTTTTAGTGAATTTTATTTCGGTCTACTGTGAATTCGGTCTACTGGGACAGAACCAATAAATATATTATCTCAGAAATTCAAAAAATAAAATCTGAAATCTAAATATTTATTAAATAAATATTAATTTGATTTTATTAAATAAAATCAAATTAATTAATTTGATAAATAAATTAATTTAGAAATTAATTAATAAATTAATTTAGACATAAATTAATGTATAATTATATACAATTGACAATTTGTTATATAACAAATTGTAAATCACTATTTTAAATTATTCATTAAAATTAATAAAGAGTTTTATTTTCCCTTTCCGCCTTTCGGCTGAACAAAATCATTGACAAAATTGTTTACATAGAAGAAGGAAAAAGAAAAAAGTTAATTATCCACGGACTCTACTTTCGTCGTCGGAAGTTAGTATATACTGACTTCATTAACATTAATGAAAATATTCATCAACATAAAAATTAATAGAATAATTCGATTAGTATCGATCTAATCGAATTTCTTTTATGATAGCAAATTTATTAAATTTACATGTTATTTATAGTGTCGTTAACATTAAAGAATGCTATTTTTTAAAGGGGAGTTATCAGCATTGATAAAAAGTTCGAAACAAAAGATTCCTTATGAAATAATTCCGATATCACCTGTAAAACAACAGATTTCTTTCATGCCTGTGCAAGTCGGTATGTTAGCTAGTTATTTTAGCATTGCTTATATTTAAAAACGAGAATATTTAGGTCCTCATGAAATACAAATATTTTGGAGTGGATTTCCTATCGATAATAGTAAACCAATAAAAGCCCACGTAGACACGCAAATTCAATCGAACGATCGAATAAAGGTGTACGGGACTATTTTCTGTGAAGCATTTGTTAACACAGACAATGAGTTCATTATTGATGCAACTGATTCAGATAAACTAGCTATTCCGATAGTAACCGTAAAACACGAAGAATCAAAAAATTCTGAGCTGCCTGTAAAAATACATCAAATTGAAAAAAATATATTTAAATGTCATTTCAGACCCTTAATGACCGGTAAGATAAAATCCAAAAAATTTATCGAACCAAACACATTGCAAAAGTTCTGTTCATTAATTAGCAAGCTAAGATAAAAACGCCTTAGCTAAAAATAAATCATAATTAAAAATAAATTATATCAATATATTCTTTATAATTTGAATTTTGGAGCAGAATCAACAAAGCCATAAATAAATTTATTCATTTTGTATATTCACTTTGATTCTTCTACTTTACTTATCTTATTGATGATTATTCTTATCGATGAATAATGTTATCGATGATTAATTTTATCGATGATGAATCTTGTCCATGATTAATCTTATCGATGATTAATCTTATCGATAATTGTTCTTATCGATGATTGTTCTTATCGATTATTAATCTTATTGATGATTAATCTTATCGATGATTTTTCTTATCGATGATTAATCTTGACGATGATTGATCTTATCGATGATTAATCTTATCGATTATTAATTTTATCGATGATTAATCTTATCCATGATTAATCTTATCAATGATTAATCTTATCCATGATTAATCTTATGGATGATTAATCTTATCGATGATTAATCTTATCGACGATTAAAGTGTTGTGCTATTCAAGATACTCCACACATCGCACTTCATTGTTCGATTGTTTCCTACTATATTTAAATATTGGTCATGAAAAAACATAACTTACGTTTAAGTTAGTAGTTATCAAAACTAATATAAATTATATAATTTATTTAATATTGTATTTATTATAAAATATTTTTTTATTCAAAAAAATTTAAATAAATTAATTTATAAAATTATGAATTATAAATGTAATAGAATTATAAATTATATATTCTAAACATAAATATTTTCTTCAATATTGAAGCAACTAACATCTCGCTCTGGTTTACTTGTATACTAAGTCATTGTACTTTAGTTGCCATATTTAAGTTATTTTTTAATAACTTAATTCCGAACTTAACTTAATGTATGTTGTTTTGTAACAACCAAAGCTTTGGAAACTGTGATGTTAGATTCATTTCTAACTCGGGTCACGATCTCGGAAAGTAAACAATTATCATAAATCCATTGTCGTATAGTGTTTATTTGAGATTTAGATAGTTTTGATGGTCGTCGTCGACCTCTTGGCTTTCTTGTTCCTGACCCGTTTGTAGAAATTTACATCCAATATTTGATACTATAGTTATGGGCAAGCTAAGATGGTGTGAGATCGATGTAACATTACTACCATTAATTGTAAGTTCTAGAAAACGTAATCTTAATTCAGAAGATACTTGAATTCTTCTTGAGATCTATCTAAACTTTGAATTATTTGTTGTACGATTGGTTTCAATTGATGATTCATTCACAGATTTTGAGATTCCTTCCGTTGTTGACATACGGAAATTTTTGACTGATCATAATCAATACAATAGTGATCATATTTAATGCAAGATGATCATAATCAATGCAATAGTGACTATATTGAATGCAATGGTGACCATACAAGACGAAAAACACGATATATTTATATAGAAATATCACAGTCTTCAATTACAAATGTGTGTATAGCTAGAGGAAACTTGATCGGATAATCCGGTATAAAATATTAATGATAAAATATTAATTTATATGAATATTATAAAAAACTCGCAATTGGATAAAATGGTGTGTTGGATGAATTAAAAATTAAAAAGATAATAATTATAATTAAAAAATTCGATAAATCTGTTTTTGGCATCTGAGCGTATCTTTTTATATGAATTTCAGAATATTTATTAATATGTAATAATAAATAATATTAATAGAATAAATATATTTTCTTCACGCTATATTTATTAATAATTTAAAAAGTTTCCAGTTACTCAAATATTCAGATATTATCGATAACCATTGTTTTTAACTTTGCATAGGTATTCACAATATGTTTATTATGTGGCTTGGTCATTCGATTAGTCAAAGCCCAATCGCCTTTAAGGTATACGATTCTAATTCAGCTAACTTTAGATACAAAGCTAGTATTATTGACTACGATAAATCTCACGAGGGTATTGTAAATAAACCGATTTCATTTTATGTCGAGATTATAAGTGCAAAACCAGGTTTTTACGTTGTTGTACTATTAAGATAAATTACCACCGTGTTCACAGGTCAACTTGTTACTAAATGCACTGATCCAAACGGTGTACCACTGATGACAAATATCATCAAGAAGAGCGATAATCTGTGCTCTGTTAAAATTATACCGACATCGGAAGGAATACACGATTTTGAAGCCCTTTTTGATGGGAGCCAAATTGATGGTATTATTGAAAATTGAAATTGTTTCTTCAATTAATTATGAATTTTACGATAAAGCCAAAAAGTCAAAGTAAAATATGAAATTAAATAATAAGTCAGTAACATACTTTCAAAGTAATCATAATTTATCTGCGTTCCTGCTCAGACTACATAGCTTCATAATTCATGAATTACTATCAACTAATAACCGTTTTCCCTCTGTAGAATCTTCCATCATTACCGTAACCGCACCATTACCCAATATTTCAAAATTTAGTCACTGCTTCTCATGTGAAGATGGTGCAATTCATGACTTTATTCGTACCAATTTGGCTACCAAGACAAATTCACACAAGATTTCTTGAACAATAAGGTTGTCATTGTTAAAAAATAATTTACTATAAACTTAAATATGCTAAGTGTGTTTAGATTCTTACTCGACCCACTTATCTGAACATTTTTCAGCTAAAGGAGAAATTAAAACAGTCCATAAAAAGATTTAAAAATCTATCTCCTGTTCACTTTTAACGCGTTCTATAAGTAATAATGTCACTCGAAAAACATTCTCACAAATTGCAAAATTTGATGTTCTATCCATAGTACGTGACTAACTTATCAAATACATCCAGTCATAATCGAAAACCTCCATGGTTGGTAGAGGCACTTAGGATCTTCTAAATCGATAAATAATAATTTATGGCGTGCAAGAAATGTAACTGTGAGTGATTTACCATCAGAATATAGTGAAATAGAAGTTTCTATTTGACTTGGCGAATTAAGGCTAAGTACCGAGAAAATATTTAATATCTAATATAAACGACTAGCCGCAAAAAACTAAAGCATCACTCCGTATTTACGAATCACATTTGCATCATATTTAATCCAAAGAGTTATTCATGCTCCCCAAAGCTAAAATCAAACTCCTCCTACCCATATGTATATGGCAACCATGACCTTTCCAAAGTTGACAGAAAATATTTTAATTTACGCAAACTTCACCTTACCACTTAAGCAAGTAAATTTAAAAAACGATACGTTTTAAGACAGGTACGTGCCGACAGGACTATAAGACAGGACTCGCATTCGCTTGCTTGCTTCACAACATCATCAAAGTTGTTCATCATATCTCACCAACAATGCAATCATCTTGAGATTTCGTCATCATATTCATCCTAACCGTTCACCACAAAATCGTATTTATACCTTCTATCATCTAAAACTCATTCGAATTCAGTCCCCTAGCTCATATATGTACATTATACGATTCGTAAATTACAACGTGGAAGGCATTTAATACTTACTATATCTCGGCTTCGCATTATTTCGCTCGTTATTCAATATCATTATTGTAACTGAAATGCTATACTGTATTTCTTTACCATGCCTGGTTTTCATTGAATCGAAATTCCTGCCACCCTTCAAAAAAGAGATTGTTCTCGAGAAAGCCTACTAATTGGTATGAATGCTGATCTCTCTAATTGAACAATATAAGAAATTGATCAATTGCCTAGCAAGCCCATGCATTCAACATCATCAGATATTACTTCCCACCAATTTATACTTCCTCAGAAATTATGGACGAATTATCCGTCCTTATCTCGGAGATGAACCTAGAACAATCTATTATAATTACAGGTGAGTTCAATTCCCATTACTGTTACCCATATATGCTAAAGTACAGATTTATCTCGTTACTCCTAAACACTAGGCATTTCTATCAAATTATCTCAATCAGTTAATACCAACTAATCCAACAATGGATCCAGCATTGTCGATCTCGTATTTGTTTCTATTTTTACGTAAATAACGGTAGGCCGTAATAGTGCATAGTCATCTATTCGTCAGCACAAGCCATTTGTCGCGAAAATTGCGCTTACTATTTCCAAAACTCAATAATACTGTAATTCAAAATATGTTGAACACCACTTAAATAGCCTTTGCATTCTATAACCTTTCTAAAAAACCACTTATATGATAGTTATTAAACAATATGTAATGCAGTATCATCAGGATGTACAAGTCACGACTACCTGTCCTCTAAACCGTCATCCGCAATACGTCACCCATCCGCTTCTCATAACATTATCCAGGTCTCACTTACTAAATTTTTAAAAATCAAAATTGCCAAGATTTATCAGGATACTATCCCGATAATAATTACATTATCCGAATAATAATATAATCCGGATGTCATCCCCCAATCTCGCCAACAGTATATTTTGACAGTTTTATATAAGTGATCCAGTGATTCCTACGACGCTAACTCTTTCACAGTTATCATCATCCTCAATCATACTTATAAAGTTTTCTCTACTTTATTCACTCGCCGTCTCATCACTTATTCCGAACATATTCTCCCTCATGCACAACATGCATTTTGTCTAGACGTTCGTTTTTTAGACAATTCTGTAAATTGAAAGCTTATTAAATTTATGTTTAGGAAGTCCGCTAAAATTTCAGGTCAAGAACAAAGCACTATTAGATCCATCAAAGATTAAGGTAACTGGACCCGGAATCCAAGACGGCTTCCTCGAAAATTTCGATTCGTCATTTGAATGTGATACAAAAGAAGCTGGACGTGGACACTTAACAGTACGAATCCGTGGCCCAAAAGGTACATTTGTAAATTCAAAATATATAAAAACTGTCTTTAGCGTTTTAATTCAGATTTAATAAATCTGAATTTGAATTTATGTTAATTTAGTTTTAAATTTTAATAGTTTTAATATATAGTTTTATATTAAAGTAGCTTTAAATATATATTAATAAAGTTTTAAATTTCAATAGTTTTAATATATAGTTTTATGTTAAAGTAGCTTTAAATATATATTAATATAGTTTTAAATTTCAATAGTTTTAATATATAGTTTTATATTAAAGTAGCTTTAAAATATAGTATATTAATATAGTTTTAAATTTTAATAGTTTTAATATATAGTTTTATATTAAAGTAGCTTTAAATATATAGTATATTAATATAGTTTTAAATTTCGATAGTTTTAATATATAGTTTTATATTAAAGTAGCTTTAAATATATATTAATATAGTTTTAAATTTCAATAGTTTTAATATATAGTTTTATATTAAAGTAGCTTTAAATATATATTAATATAGTTTTAAATTTTAATAGTTTTAATATATAGTTTTATATTAAAGTAGCTTTAAATATATAGTATATACATATAGTTTTAAATTTCAATAATTTTAATATATAGTTTTATATTAAAGTAGCTTTAAATATATATTGATATACTTTTAAATTTCAATAGTTTTAATATATAGTTTTATATTAAAGTAGCTTTAAATTTATATTAATAAAGTTTTAAATTTCAATAGTTTTAATATATAGTTTTATATAAAAGTAGCTTTAAATATATATTAATATAGTTTTAAATTTCAATAGTTTTATCTTAAAGTAGCTTTAAATATATAGTATATTAATATAGTTTTAAATTTCAATAGTTTTAATATATAGTTTTATATTAAAGTAGCTTTAAATATATAGTATATTAATATAGTTTTAAATTTCAATAGTTTTAATATATAGTTTTATATTAAAGTAGCTTTAAATATATAGTATATTAATAAAGTTTTAAATTTCAATAGTTTTAATATATAGTTTTATCTTAAAGTAGCTTTAAATATATAGTATATTAATATAGTTTTAAATTTCAATAGTTTTAATATATAGTTTTATATTAAAGTAGCTTTAAATATATAGTATATTAATATAGCTTTAAATTTCAATAGTTTTAATATATAGTTTTATATTAAAGTAGCTTTAAATATATAGTATATTAATAAAGTTTCAAATTTCAATAGTTTTAATATATAGTTTTATATTAAAGTAGCTTTAAATATATAGTATATTAATATAGTTTTAAATTTCAATAGTTTTAATATATAGTTTTATATTAATGTAGCTTTAAATATATAGTATATTAATAAAGTTTTAAATTTTAATAGTTTTAATATATAGTTTTATATTAAAATAGCTTTAAATATATATTAATAATGTTTTAAATTTCAATAGTTTTAATATATAGTTTTATATTAAAGTAGCTTTAAATATACGGTGTATTAATATAGTTTTAAATTTCAATAGTTTTAATATATAGTTTTATATTAAATTAGCTTTAAATATATAGTATATTAATATAGTTTTAAATTTCAATAGTTTTAATATATAGTTTTATATTAAAGTAGCTTTAAATATATAGCATATTAATATAGTTTTAAATTTCAATAGTTTTAATATATAGTTTTATATTAAAGTAGCTTTAAATATATAGCATATTAATATAGTTTTAAATTTCAAAAGTTTTAATATATAGTTTTATATTAAAGTAGCTTTAAATATATAGCATATTAATATAGTTTTAAATTTTAATAGTTTTAATATATAGTTTTATATTAAAGTAGCTTTAAATATATAGTATATTAATATAGTTTTAAATTTCAATAGTTTTAATATATAGTTTTATATTAAAGTAGCTTTAAATATATAGTATATTAATATAGTTTTAAATTTCAATAGTTTTAATATATAGTTTTATATTAAAGTAGCTTTAAATATATAGCATATTAATATAGTTTTAAATTTCAATAGTTTTAATATATAGTTTTATATTAAAGTAGCTTTAAATATATAGTAAATTAATAGAGTTTTAAATTTCAATAGTTTTAATATATAGTTTTATATTAAAGTAGCTTTAAATATATAGTATATTAATATAGTTTTAAATTTCAATAGTTTTAATATATAGTTTTATATTAAAGTAGCTTTAAATATATAGTATATTAATATAGTTTTAAATTTCAATAGTTTTAATATATAGTTTTATATTAAAGTAGCTTTAAATATATAGTATATTAATATAGTTTTAAATTTCAATAGTTTTAATATATAGTTTTATATTAAAGTAGCTTTAAATATATAGTATATTAATATAGTTTTAAATTTCAATAGTTTTAATATATAGTTTTATATTAAAGTAGCTTTAAATATATATTAATATAGTTTTAAATTTCAATAGTTTTAATATATAGTTTTATATTAAAGTAGCTTTAAATATATATTAATATAGTTTTAAATTTTAATAGTTTTAATATATAGTTTTATATTAAAGTAGCTTTAAATATATAGTATATTAATAAAGTTTTAAATTTCAATAGTTTTAATATATAGTTTTATATTAAAGTAGCTTTAAATATATATTAATATAGTTTTAAATTTCAATAGTTTTAATATATAGTTTTATATAAAAGTAGCTTTAAATATAAATTAATATAGTTTTAAATTTCAATAGTTTTAATATATAGTTTGATATTAAAGTAGCTTTAAATATATATTAATATAGTTTTAAATTTTAATAGTTTTAATATATAGTTTTATATTAAAGTAGCTTTAAATATATAGTATATTAATATAGTTTTAAATTTCAATAGTTTTAATAGTTGTAAACTTTGAAACTATGAAACTATGAAAGACTACACATTTCAGAGGATTTGAAAATTAATAAAATTATTCAAATTTATACGATTTTTATCGATTTATTTGTTTTCAATTGATCGTTATAATTTCAAATTGATATTTATGCATTGTAACTTTTGTAAACATTAGTTATTGACTTTTCGTTTTTGAATCTTTTTAGATTTAAGAGTCAAACTGTTAGTCCGTTTAGCTAAAAGCGTTATATAAATTTTATGTTAACGGCAATCTATAGTTGTGTTAAACGGCTTTAAAATTTTTAATTAAAATTCAAATTTAATTAATTTTATTGCTAAAAAAAGTAAAGTTTCCGTATTTTTGAAAATAATCAAATGACATAGTGTTAAAATTATGATCTTCTAATTTAGGTGCATTTCGTGTGAATATGCAGAAGTGTGAGGAAAATCCACGAATAATCTACTGTTCATATAATCCAGTTGAGGTTAGTAAGTTTGCTCAATTAATGCCTTTAAATAAAATTTTACATTTGCTACCAAATACGTATAATTCAATTATTTAATCACATTTCATGTAATTAAAATCTATAAAAATTATAATTATTGTAATATTATATTACAATATTATATTATTGTAATTTTGTTTTATATTGTAAATTTATGTTATTTTTGATTATTTGTTTATTACTAGTTTGCTATAAAGTACTAAATAAAAGCATTTTATTGAATTCTTTTGATGAATGTAAATTATAATTAATCAAAACAGATCAGCTAATCGAGTCTACGTATTTTATATTATTTATAAATTAAAAAATGATGCAAAATAGAAATTAAAAGGTTAAATAAAAAATAATTAAGTAATAATTAATAATAAGATTTATTTCAATAAAAATTTAAAATAAACATTTTTTTTATGAATTGACTAATAACAGAAGATGTTTCTCAATACTTTGCCATAATTTACACTCATTAAAAAACTCATCAAAACACTTTTAAAGACTATTTTGTTAATAATTTTAATCAATCAGATCAGCTAACTAAATCTACTTTTTTTATAATATCTATAAATTAAAAATAAATTAAAATAATGCTTTTAACTTTTGTGCAACCCGGCACAATTTGCAACTGATAATTTTTGTTCTAGGCAGGTGTATATGTGATCAGTATTCAATGGGCAGATCAAGAAATACCCGGATCTCCCTATACAGTACAAATATGTCATGCTGATTCTAGTGATATTCCGACAATCGCAATTACTTGAATGCACAGACATTCAAATGATCCTACAATATGGACATTCTCCGAGTACTTGATGAAATACAGATCTAAAGAAATTTTAACCATTCTCTACTTTATGTGAAAGTGATGCAAATCGTAATCTGCATATTTTTATATTTTTATTATTTAAACCTAATTTGATATTTTAAATAAAAATATTTTAATGTCTAAAAAACTATGTGTATAATTTGTTTAATTTTAAACAAATTAAAATTTAATTTTGCTCTCGTTAGCGCGATAGCAGCATTTTTCAGAAATTACAGGATATAGCAAATTGCGAACAAACGCCGTCCAAGTTTTTAATAACTAGAAATATATCCATCCTGATCTGTATTTAAATTTTTTAATTTCCAGAAACTATCAGGTATAATTAAACAACAACAAAAATTATTTCGATGATATTTCGCAAGCATCTACAGTAAAAAATTGAAAAAAATTAATTTTTTTCTGAAGATAAAAGTTATTTACAAGTAACTAACTAATGTAGTTAGTAATTAATGTAGTTACCAGGGAAATATCCTGATTTTTATTGTCGTTAAACTAAACCTGATAGTTCCTGGAAATTTAAAAAGTTTTTAATTAAATCATGCCACGGATACATTATGCCATTGTCTTTATGATCAATCTTAATAATTACATTATAGATTTTTGTAACTGCAAAAATGTTCTTCTTTTATTTGGTGATAGCAAAAGATAAAAATGAAATTGTGATTCTGCTCCAATAGAAAAATACCTATTGGGCTGTTATTTTCGATCAAACTGGATTTTTAAACAGTTCTTTTTGAAACATCCAAATTTATATTCACGATTTATATCTATAAATTTAAAAAGGATGACATTAATGATATGTTTCCTTTTTCTATTGTATTTAAGGCAAATTCAAACCATAAAATAGATACTTCACTATATCTAACTTCATTATTTTAAATCAGATAAAGAGATTTCGCAGTAGAAATCGACTACAGTATCATTAATTTAAACATGCCAGCCTTCAACCTGGCATATATAGCATATAAATAGTTGCTTACTAGAAAGTATAAGCCAGTCCTTCCTTATTGATGTTAAAAATCCTTAATGAATCTATTAAGGATCCAACGAGTGCAGCGACAATTCAGCAACAACCTCTGCCTAGTGTTTAATGATGGTCCGCACAGCATTCGATCTGGTAAAGAGCGTACGCCTCAGACAATTAAGCAAAGTGTCGGAAACGCCTTTATTCACAATGTCACACAGGCAACCGAAACGGCCAGTGAGTACTTCATTCTACTGATGAGTGTTGCCGGGTACTCATTGGTCGTCTAGAAGTGATATCGTGATTGAAAGTCGTAAATCAAAGTCAAGTCTATCAAGCAACACCATTTAGTACAAATGCCGTATTTCGTAAGAAATCCTGGACCGTTGTCTACTCAGCACATTCGTGCATTACTATTATACCTGCCGTATCTATTTAGGATCCGACGAGTGCAGCGACAATTCAGCAACAACCTCTGCCTAGTGTTTAAGGATAGTCCGCACAGCAATTCGATCTGGTTAAGAGCGAAAGCCTCAGACAATTAAGCAAAGTGTCGGAAACGCCTTTATTCACAATGTCACACAGGCAACCGATACGGCCAGTGAGTACTTCATTCTACTGATGAGTGTTAAAGGGCACTCATTGGTCGTCTAGAAGTGACATAGTGACTGAATGTCGTGAATCAAAGTCCAGTCTATCAAGCAACACCATTTAGTATAAATACCGTATTTCGTAAGAAATCCTGGACCGTTGTCTACACAGCACATCCGTGCACTACTATTATACCTGTCGTATCCATTAAGGATCCAACGAGTGCAGCGACAATTCAGCAACAACCTCTGCCTAGTGTTTAATGATGGTCCGCACAGCATTCGATCTGGTAAAGAGCGTAAGCATCAGACAATTAAGCAAAGTGTCGGAAACGCCTTTATTCACAATGTCACACAGGCAACCGAAACGGCCAGTGAGTACTTCATTCTACTGATGAGTGTTGCCGGGTACTCATTGGTCGTCTAGAAGTGATATCGTGATTGAAAGTCGTAAATCAAAGTCAAGTCTATCAAACAACACCATTTAGTACAAATGCAGTATTTCGTAAGAAATCCTGGACCGTTGTCTACTCAGCACATTCGTGCATTACTATTATACCTGCCGTATCCATTTAGGATCCAACGAGTGCAGCGACAATTCAGCAACAACCTCTGCCTAGTGTTTAAGGATGGTCCGCACAGCAATTCGATCTGGTTAAGAGCGAAATCCTCAGACAATTAAGCAAAGTGTCGGAAACGCCTTTATTCACAATGTCACACAGGCAACCGATACGGCCAGTGAGTACTTCATTCTACTGATGAGTGTTGCTGGGTACTCATTGGTCGTCTAGAAGTGACATAGTGACTGAATGTCGTGAATCAAAGTCCAGTCTATCAAGAAACACCATTTAGTAAAAATGCCGTATTTCGTAAGAAATCCTAAACCGTTGTCTACTCAGCACATTCGTGCACTACTATTATACTTGCCGTATCCATTAAGGATCCAACGAGTGCAGCGACAATTCAGCAACAACCTCTGCCTAGTGTTTAATGATGGTCCGCACAGCATTCGATCTGGTAAAGAGCGTACGCCTCAGACAATTAAGCAAAGTGTCGGAAACGCCTTTATTCACAATGTCACACAGGCAACCGAAACGGCCAGTGAGTACTTCATTCTACTGATGAGTGTTGCCGGGTACTCATTGGTCGTCTAGAAGTGATATCGTGATTGAAAGTCGTAAATCAAAGTCAAGTCTATCAAGCAACACCATTTAGTAAAAATGCCGTATTTCGTAAGAAATCCTGGACCGTTGTCTACTCAGCACATTCGTGCATTACTATTATACCTGCCGTATCCATTTAGGATCCAACGAGTGCAGCGACAATTCAGCAACAACCTCTGCCTAGTGTTTAAGGATGGTCCGCACAGCAATTCGATCTGGTTAAGAGCGAAAGCCTCAGACAATTAAGCAAAGTGTCGGAAACGCCTTTATTCACAATGTCACACAGGCAACCGATACGGCCAGTGAGTACTTCATTCTACTGATGAGTGTTGCTGGGTACTCATTGGTCGTCTAGAAGTGACATAGTGACTGAATGTCGTGAATCAAAGTCCAGAATATCAAGCAACACCATTTAGTAAAAATGCCGTATTTCGTAAGAAATCCTAAACCGTTGTCTACTCAGCACATTCGTGCACTACTATTATACTTGCCGTATCCATTAAGGATCCAACGAGTGCAGCGACAATTCAGCAACAACCTCTGCCTAGTGTTTAATGATGGTCCGCACAGCATTCGATCTGGTAAAGAGCGTAAGCATCAGACAATTAAGCAAAGTGTCGGAAACGCCTTTATTCACAATGTCACACAGGCAACCGAAACGGCCAGTGAGTACTTCATTCTACTGATGAGTGTTGCCGGGTACTCATTGGTCGTCTAGAAGTGATATCGTGATTGAAAGTTGTAAATCAAAGTCAAGTCTATCAAGCAACACCATTTAGTACAAATGCCGTATTTCGTAAGAAATCCTGGACCGTTGTCTACTCAGCACATTCGTGCATTACTATTATACCTGCCGTATCCATTTAGGATCCAACAAGTGCAGCGACAATTCAGCAACAACCTCTGCCTAGTGTTTAAGGATGGTCCGCACAGCAATTCAATCTGGTTAAGAGCGAAAGCCTCAGACAATTAAGCAAAGTGTCGGAAACGCCTTTATTCACAATGTCACACAGGCAACCGATACGGCCAGTGAGTACTTCATTCTACTGATGAGTGTTGCTGGGTACTCATTGGTCGTCTAGAAGTGACATAGTGACTGAATGTCGTGAATCAAAGTCCAGTCTATCAAGAAACACCATTTAGTAAAAATGCCGTATTTCGTAAGAAATCCTAAACCGTTGTCTACTCAGCACATTCGTGCACTACTATTATCCTTGCCGTATCCATTAAGGATCCAACGAGTGCAGCGACAATTCAGCAACAACCTCTGCCTAGTGTTTAATGATGGTCCGCACAGCATTCGATCTGGTAAAGAGCGTACGCCTCAGACAATTAAGCAAAGTGTCGGAAACGCCTTTATTCACAATGTCACACAGGCAACCGAAACGGCCAGTGAGTACTTCATTCTACTGATGAGTGTTGCCGGGTACTCATTGGTCGTCTAGAAGTGATATCGTGATTGAAAGTCGTAAATCAAAGTCAAGTCTATCAAGCAACACCATTTAGTAAAAATGCCGTATTTCGTAAGAAATCCTGGACCGTTGTCTACTCAGCACATTCGTGCATTACTATTATACCTGCCGTATCCATTTAGGATCCAACGAGTGCAGCGACAATTCAGCAACAACCTCTGCCTAGTGTTTAAGGATGGTCTGCACAGCAATTCGATCTGGTTAAGAGCGAAAGCCTCAGACAATTAAGCAAAGTGTCGGAAACGCCTTTATTCACAATGTCACACAGGCAACCGAAACGGCCAGTGAGTACTTCATTCTACTGATGAGTGTTGCCGGGTACTCATTGGTCGTCTAGAAGTGATATCGTGATTGAAAGTCGTAAATCAAAGTCAAGTCTATCAAGCAACACCATTTAGTAAAAATGCCGTATTTCGTAAGAAATCCTGGACCGTTGTCTACTCAGCACATTCGTGCATTACTATTATACCTGCCATATCCATTTAGGATCCAACGAGTGCAGCGACAATTCAGCAACAACCTCTGCCTAGTGTTTAAGGATGGTCTGCACAGCAATTCGATCTGGTTAAGAGCGAAAGCCTCAGACAATTAAGCAAAATGTCGGAAACGCCTTTATTCACAATGTCACACTGGCAACCGAAACGGCCAGTGAGTACTTCATTCTACTGATGAGTGTTGCCGAGCACTTGTCATTTCGGTGCTAAAGTGATTGTGTAGAAGTCACATGGTGACTGAAAGTCGTGAATCAAAGTTCAGTCTATCAAGCAACATTATTTCCTATGTTGGATCCTCATTTTTTTCGAAGATCCTCAGTAAATGATTCGGTCATTTATTTAAATCGATATATAACGTCAAATATCAACGAAACATCAAATCATGTTTCTGTTGTTTCAGTTAATCATGTTTCTGCAATAGCATATATGGCTGAATCCTATATGGACCCTAGACGGCGGTCAAATTTAAATTCATATATACATATCATTTCTTGATTTTGTGACCACTGTTGTTGATTTTAGTTTATGAAATAAAATCAAATTGACTGAAATCAAATTGACTCAACAATTAGCAATACAGATTTATTGACAATTCGGCCGAAGCGTTTTTTAATTGCAAGGTTTTATATCTAAGAAAAATTTTAACCAGTCTTTTAAGCTATATCAGTGGCATAATTTTATAATTTGTTAACTATTGATCGAAACCTAAGTATGTAAACACGCTGACAATTTAATTACATTTGATTCTCCCATATTTTATATTAAACACCTGTATATTAAACACCTTCGTTATTAGCCGCTGATATTCTCGAATATTCCGGAAAAAGTTACTACGATGTTCATATTTCAGGATTAATACGAAACCTAAAATGGCAGAAGCTGTGAATGCCTTATTTTTAAGCGAACCTAAAAGAATTTATATATAACTAGCATATAAATTGATGTGCCTTCCTCATTGATGTCTCAAAATAAATAGGCTACATTCAAATCTTTGAAACTCAAATACAGCAAACTCAATGATGCCTTGAAATATTGTCAACAGTTAATATCGAAAGGTCTTAGTGAAATTTGCTACAGGGGTGTTAACAATTCAAAATATTTACCCTGCCCCGAAAATATCTTTTAGCACTTTATCTTTCATCACTTTCTTTAAAGTCTATAATCAACTAAAATATCACTAATTCAATTACTTCCATACTTGTTTCGTCAAATGATCCACTTGATAATGAATTCAATTATGAAGGGATCAGATAAACGATAGATTTAATAAATAATGGAGAAGCTTTGGATCCTGACAATGTTCAGTATAGTTCAAATCTATCTTTTAGCTAACTACTGGGCGTATTTAAGAGCAACTTGAGAGATAAAAAAGTTCATTAATACTGTCAGAGATATTGTACGTTAAAATGTAGTCGAGATAATAAAATACAATCGTATTTCAATTAAATACCTCACAACACTGAAACTTTCTAAATAAAATTAACCTAATACAAACTTGTAAGGAAAGTAATTCAAGGAATTTTATCTAATTCAAAATTTAGAATCAGTTACAAAAGCGTTAACAGCAATTTAAACATTCAATATTTCACAACACTCCCCGTCAGCGGTAATCTTCAAGATATTTGGTACTGTATCGTTTCCTTAATAAGCGGTATAGTTCCATAGTCGATTGCACATTAGTGGAGTCATTCGATTCAACACTGTTTTGACATTCAACGGTATCCGTTTCGCATCTTTCAGGGCTTTCCTGGGACTGTTGACTTTGATGTACAGAGTTAGTTCCTTCGTCTTCGCTCACGGCAATATCTCTTGTTTTGACAATACCTTCACGTCCGTCGTTGTACTTTACATAGGGTAATTCGGATTATGTAGTAATACTTCGGCAGGTTTAACGGAAGGATCATATTTTAATTGACAGTCATGTTTTCGGACAAACTCGTGATTGTTTGGTAAAACGTCACCTCTGAAGTTTCGGATTTGGGCAAATTGCCGATCAGGTTGAAACAGTCTACTGTGTGGTGTGCAGTTCGTATAAATACATAACAAAGATCGAATAGCACTCAGAGATACGTGCAAAACGGATTCCCATCGATTTACTAGCAGGTTCCGATCTTTAAGCGTAAGCAAGACAGTTTTCTAGATTGTACCGTCGTATAGCTCACACTGTCTATTACACCGAGGGTTATAAGGAGCAGTACGGCTTTGAGCTATGCCGTTAGAAAAGAATTGTCTTGGTTATTAAAAATTCTTACAATTTTTAATTGGATAAACTGTAAGGAAAGTAACTCAAGAATAAGTTACAAAAGCGTTAATACAATTTAAACATTCAATATTTCACAATAGCACTTAAACATTCACTTAGTCAACGAGCTTATTTTAAAATATTATTCCACAAATACAAACTGACGACAATTGAAGTGGAAGCTTAAACGATTTATTAGAACAAGCGATCCATTTAAACAATCGGTTTTTTACATAGACTTGGGAGATTTACATCGATGTAGACTTATACTAATTCAAAACACAATGGAACGTATGACGAACAAATACACAAAGCGATCATCTAAACTGCAACAACACTCATAAGATGTTTTACACCAGGGAAATATGAGCATCATCAAAGTCTTATGTAATAGCCATGTATACAATGCTTAGTTTCATGGTAGTCTACCATTTGGTAGATTAAAGTACTCGAAGGTTGCTTTCATTTCGGGTTCTGCCCACTACAGTCTGATTATCTGTTAAATTAATAATCAGCAAACTGAATAATTGTCATATGGAATTTGAAGAACAGTTCGCTAGTGAGCTTCTATCTAACAAAATATACTCAAAACAATTACAGTCGATATATAATAATCAATGTTATATGTATCCTTAAGGTGACGTTGCATCATTGACATTAACAATGATGAGTGTAACTTACATCCAATTACAAGCAATTATGATGATAAAAATATCATGGGTGACAAAGATCATCTAAACAGACAGGTTTAACAGTGAACAAGCCAATAAGGCCATGCTTTTATGTACTGTTGAAACATTCATAATAATATTACCTAAATAATGCACGACAATCGCGTTACAGATGTATCATTTAAGCAATATCCCTCTATCTACTTCCAACTATGTACAATCCTAAAATTACTACTTCCATTCGTTAACCCTCTACATTTTAATGGTATTTACCCATTCGTCATTTCTCGCCTAAATAAATCTCACGACAACGATTCTACCAACTCTTCTTTATTGAAAGTTTTCTTTCTCACTTTATTGAAAGTTTTCTTTATTGAAAGATTCTACCAACTCTTCTTTATTGAAAGTTTTCTTTCTCTCACTTTCTTAGGCTTCCATTTCGATGATCACCTTTCCCTTAAACCCTTCGTCCGTGACAAGGTCCGCTCATCTAACTTAATTCTCCGTGATATCCGCCGTATCCGCCCCCTTATCGACTTCCGTTCTTGTATGTCTCTTCTTTCATCGCTTCTTTTCCCTAAAATTGATTACTGCCTTAGCCTTTTCGCCAATTCTCCAAAATCCATCATCCTACCCCTACAACGAATAATCAACACCGCCGTTCGAGTGCTCTTTCGTCTCCGTCGCTTCGACCACACATCCACATATCTTGCCCAACTCTCCTGGCCCACCATCAACATCAGCATCAAACTCCGCCTTCTTCTCGTAACTTTTCGTCTCATTACTGTCGACTCCCCATCGTTCATCAACCCTCCTTTCTTAGACGACACTCGCCCCACCTCGCTATCGCTTCGTTCCTGTCATACCCTCTTACTCCACGTTCCTAATTACTCCAACAAATACGGTCTCAGATCCTTCCTCGTCGCCGCCTCACTCGCCTGGAATCAACTCCCTCTCGACGTCCGCCGCGCCCCCTCCTTTATCATATTCAAACACCTCCTCCGTTCACACCTTCTCGACACCTGATTCACAGTCTTGTTTTGTTGTGGTCATGTAAGCGTGCGCTGGCACACATTTGCCACGTTAAAATAAATCTTTTTTTTAAATTCTTATCGTATACAAAAGGTTTCAAACTATTGCCTAACCGTCTATTTTAGATTTTTTCCAGATCGTCGTCGGGCAAACTTCCTGTTGCACGTATCAATAAGAGTGAAAATAAAAATGATGTAGAATCGTCATTTTCAATTAAATAACTCGGAGGAAATTGTCGTGCAATTTGGATTACAACGACGTTTTACCCATATCTCCTCTCTTTTATGCATGATCAATTGGCCTAACATATATCTAGGCGCTACTATTTGCTTACTATCCATCACTTATCGTGTCCGCATTTCTTGTTTCTGCGCAATTATCAAATTGAATTATTTGGATTATTTAAATTAAAACAATTATTTAAATTATAACAACTGATAAGAAATAATTATAAACGAAACATGCGAAAAAAAAACAATCAAAAATGGCCAGTCGTTAAAAATGTGTTTGCTTCTTTAACTTTGTTGCGTAAGGTGGAAAATTTGATAATTTCAAAGAGGCTTAAACCATATTTTGTAAGAAATTTTTCAAAATAAATTAAGTATTCAGAGGCCAGATCAGGCGTACAAAACGAAATTTTGATTCCAGACTCAAACAAGTTGACAGAATTGTATATAATTCTAACTTTAAATAATTTAGAGAAATCGAAACAGTTAACTGAGTCGACGTATTTAATATAATTATAAAATAAACAAAACATAATAATGCTAAATCAAAATTTAATAATTAAATAATAAAATTAATAATTGTTTTTAGATTTTCTATAATTTTAATCAAGTTAAAATAAAAAAATGAAAATAAAAAAAATTGAAATTAAAAATAAAAATCAATTTGTTATATAATTATAAAATAAACAAAACATAATAATGCTAAATCAAAATTTAATAATTAAATAATAAAATTAATAATTGTTTTAAGATTTTCTATAATGTAAATCAAGTTAAAATAAAAAATTGAAATTTAAAATAAAAGTCATTTTTATGAATTGACTAATACTTTTCTTGACTAATGATTGGCTAATGATTTTCCGAGTAACAGAAAATCATATCAATTTCATATGTTGCATTAATCACTTCTGTCTTCTTATACACCTTCACGGCCATAGGTCCATAGGGATCTGATCCCCTGACCGCACCAGTACGCCGACTTCTGACTAAACCATTCGGGGTCTCTCATCACCCTAAGAGTTCAGTCGAGGCGGACTATGGTCGTTAATCTCGAGATGAGGAGCTTGAGAATCCTGTCTTTGCTCTGGGGGCGTACTATAGAGAAGACTAATCCCGGGGTAGGTTAATAATTAAATAATAAAATAAATAATTGTTATAATATTTTTTATAATTTATTTCAAGTTAAAATAAAAAATAGAAATTTAAAATAAAAGTCATTTTTATGAATTGACTAATAAATAACAGAAGTTGTATCAGAATAAGGATTAGAGGTCATTAGGAGGAAATGCAATGCTATCAGGTTTTGGCCCTAAACTCCTCTACCCAACATAGCAGCTGGGCCAAATACGATTTAATAACGTATTTCATCTGATTAAATTTGATTATATAGTATCCTATTCTAATACAAAGCATATTATTTATTATTAAATTTATTTTTAATATTATTGTGTTGATTTATTTTATTTTACTATTTTCTGTTTGATGTTATTTTTATAGTAACTCAGTTTAAAATATGTATCTATTAAATTATTTAAATGATTTTGAAGAAAGCCAATATCATTACATATTGTTGCAATTCTTAAAATTTCATTATTTAATGTTTTATATTTTATATTATATGGTATGCATGAATGCTCATGCAAAAATATGTTTCTTGTAAATTTAAATATGTCATCTTTACGATATAAATTAATAATATTTTTAATTGATGTTAATTTAATGTTGATATCTAGATATATATCTTCTTTATCATTAATATTGGTTTTATTAATAATGAGGCTACCTCGATAAATTATTTCGCTTATTGAATAAAAATTGTTAGAGTTAAATACACATATATCATCAATATATCGAAAAATATATTTCATATCTTTATATAATTTAGATTTATGTTTTTAACAATTATGAACAAATTTATATTCTATAAAGCTCAAAAATAAGTATGGTTTGACATCCAATGCCTACTCTCAAAGCATCGACCCCGTCATGTTTTTTAGTCTATCACCCCTCTCTCAGACGTGATATCCGCTCGCTCACTCTGCCTCTCCGTGATTATTATCTTGATCTTCGCCGGTCTCATCTCCACCTATTACTACTAAATGCAACTCATTCCTGCAGCATAAAATCATCACTTCATTCGACTCTAAGTCTCTCTGGCATACTATTAACTCAATCCTTGCTCGCTCCTTTTTTTTGCATCATCAATCCACGTGATTATTCGTCATTTCCCCAAACTAAAGTATCCACGTTGCTCTCTCACACTATGTTTTGATATTATTCCACTAGTCCCCGCTTCGCCTCATCCTCCGGAACTCTTTTATCTTATCCCTGTCTCACCAGCAGAAGTCTTATCTGTTATCATGTCCTTGCCCAACAAAGCCTCATATGTTGATCCCATGCCGATCCCCTGCCTACCCCCATACTTAAATCCATATGATCGAATCCCTTTCCTCACCACCTTGTTTAACTCGTCATCCGCACTCGTATCTTCCATTTATATTAAAAACCGCCATTGCTCATATCATCCTTAAGAAACAATCGCACGACCCTACACTTCCTTCTAGCTATCGCCCCATTTCACTTCTCCCTACTCTTTCTAAGCTATTATAATGCCTCATCTTGATACAGATCAACTTTTATCTCTCTTGATCACAATTGGTACGCATCTTTTCAATCTGCTTTCCGCTCTTATTATTCCACCGAACTCCCCTGCATGAAAGTTTACAACGACCTACTCATTTCTCGTGGCAAAGCTCTATATAGTGTTCTCATCTTTCTCGATCTCTCCTCCTCCATCGACATCGTCGACTACTGCATCCTCTTTTCTCGCCTTGGTTATAATTACGGCTTTTCGTCCTCCTCTATAGCATGGTTTGCCTCATATCTATCCGACCGTTCTTTTCGCGTATCTTCTAACTCATTATATACCCCTCCCATCCCTATTTTCTGTGCGGTCCCACAAGGTTCAGCCATAAGACCATTGCATTTATCTCTTCTACTTGACGATCTCTCTTTGTTTATCAAATCTTACTCCTTTAACGTCATGCAATACACCGATGACATACTCATCTATGCTTATTCATCCACTCATCACATACACGATACCGGCATTTCTGCCTCCAACTGTCTTTCTTCAATCTACAAACGTCTCTTCCATCTTCATCGTGTTCTAAACCCCGACAAGTCCAAAATAATGTGAATCCTCTCCGGTCAGCCTAACATTCTGTATCTTTTGACTCATCAATCATTTGCAAAGTCCATAATCTTACTTAGGCTTCCGTTTCGATGGTCACATTTCCCTTAAACTCTTAATCCGTGGCAAGATCCGCTCATCTAACTTAGTTATCCGTGACATCCGCCATATCCGCTACCTTATCGACTTTCGTTCTTGTATGTTTCTTCTTTCATCGTTTCACTTAACTAAAATCAATTACTGCTTTAGGTTTTTAGCCAATTCTCCAAAATCCATCATCCTACCCCTACAACGCATCACCAACTCTGCATTTCGAGTGCTCCTACGCCTCTGTCGCTTCGGCCACATTTTCACATCTTGATAAACTCGTCTGACTCGTCCACATCTGCATCCAACTCCGCTATCTTTTCGTCACTTTTCGTCTCATTGCTGTCATCTCACCATCGTTCATCAACTTCCCTTTCTTAGACGACACTCGCCCCACCTCTCTAACACTGCGTTCCCTTCATTTCCTCTTACTCCACGTTACCAATTACTAAAACAACTACGATCTCCGTTCCTTCTCGTCGCCGCTTCCTCGCATGAAATCAGCACCATCTCGATGTCAGCCGCGCTTCCTCCTTTATCACATTCAAATAGCTTCTCCGTTACCACCTTCTCGACACATTACTTAGATTTTTTGTTGTGGTCATATAAACGTGTGCCGGCACGCATTTGTCACGTAAAAATAAATAATTTATTAACAATATATTTATGTTATGATATATATAATATATAAATATTTATTAATATAAATTTACATACATATTATTAATATTATTAATAATATTATCTTATTATTTTTATCTTATTTATCTTATTAATATTTATCTAATAAATATTTATCTTATTAATATTTATCATATTTATCTTATTATTTATCTTATTATATTTATCTTATTATTATTTATCTTATTTATCTTATTTATCTTATATATATTTAATATAAATATTTATTAATATAAATTTACATACATATTTATATTAAGAGGATATATTAATAAGACATATTAAGAAGATACATTAAGAAAACATTTATATTAAGAAGATCCACTGAATAACGTCGGCGCATGATGATGTAGGTGTTTAGATCGTGTTGAAACTTTTGCGTGTTGTGAAACAGTAGTTTCTGATGATTGCATCAACTATTAAAATATTGGACCGAACCTTTTTATCGAATAAATTGTCGTTTATTTGATTCCATTTTATAAAAAAATACATTTCTTCTTGATAAAAATGTCTAAAGTGGATAAAAAATTTATAAGCATGCTGCCGTTCAAACATATAGCTTGAAAGGATTGTTATACAGTCAAGCGTCTTCTAATATGATGTTTTTTCAACTCATGGCTACCGATAAGTTCTGTTGTGTTAATGTCGGGGATCATTCTCCTCGTATCTTCATCTATTTGAATGCTTTGCTTTCAAGTATTTTCATTAAAATATATGCATGGGAAAATATTTTTTGCAACTGTTTTTTTATTTTTCATGGCGGATTGGCATTCAGCGTAAAGTCATATGTTTATTATTACAAGCAAGCATTTGCTATAAAGCCATTTCGCTCGATCACAAGAAAACATCATTACATTCACCAAAATCAACATAAAAATATCAATAAAAGGGGTAATCTTCATTATTCCCGCTGTTAATCGTCCAATTTATGAGAGCAGTCTTGAATGTCTTAACGTCTGTGGCCATCACGATTTTCGACGGTAGTCGATTCCAAGCATTTGCACAACGATGAGACAACCGATCCAACCTTGAACTGTGACCATGTGACGATATCCTTAACAACAGGGGATGACCTCTGGCATCGTCTATCGTTGATAACCATTGGATGGGTAGGATATCCATCCGAACCGCTGGCGATATGCCACATTACTAGCATATCTAAGATGTACAGTC
The DNA here is from genome assembly GCA_012934845.2 of Pomphorhynchus laevis. Taxonomy (NCBI): domain Eukaryota; kingdom Metazoa; phylum Acanthocephala; class Palaeacanthocephala; order Echinorhynchida; family Pomphorhynchidae; genus Pomphorhynchus; species Pomphorhynchus laevis. The sequence goes on along the minus strand of WNNJ02000338.1, from coordinate 11,427 downwards.
TTTGGTGCACAGTCATCATACCCAGAGTTTTAAGTCTGTCTTTCTAAGTCATTCAACGCTTTTTTGGACGTTGGAAAACGCTTTTATCGCGAACTCAATATGTGGTCTTAGAAGTGCATTAAATATAATTCTAAAGCATGTGGGTGACACAAACTTGAAGCAGTTTTTTATCAAGTACAGCATTCTTCTGGCAGACGCACATCTACGTTCAGTGTCCATTCTAGACTTCAAGGAATAATGAGTTATGATACCAAGGTCTCGTACATGAGATATACAATTAATTATTTGAGATCCTATAGTGTATCGGGCAGGTACAGAACTATACCCGAAACGAAGATTCTTGTATGCCTACTACAAATTTCTATCCTATCAATATCACTTTGCAGAAACTCTACATCCTTTGGAGAATTAATTGTGCTCTACACTTCAAGTCATCTGCGAAAGCAAGATAATGGCATTGCAGTTTACTCAGCAGAGAGTTGATGAAAATGTTAAAAGGTAATGGGCCAAGCACAGTCCCCTGAGGAACCCCTGAAGTCACACTACGCAGAGAAGAAAAACAATCATCAACCCGTACTACATAGCTCCTAGATGACAGAAAATCAGCAACCCACGCTACAAGCATCCGGGGAATGCCATGATCGAATAATGCGTGTATCAACTGAGAATGAGACACGCGAACGAATGCTCTACTAAAATCAAGGAACAGGGCATCAATAGCGCTACCTCGAGATAACTCTGCGACACACGCCTCACGAGAACACAAGAGATTCGTCAGACATGATCTGCCTTTTCTGAAACCATGCTGTTGAGAGCAAATCTGTCCGGACTCAACCAAGTGACTCATTATCATTTCGTGAACTATACGCTCCATAGTTTTACTTATATGGATAATTAAACTTATAGGCATGTAGTTACTAGCTGAGTTCCGCGCACCTTTCTTATAAACAGGTACTACCATAGCACATTTCCAGTCGAGCGGTAATTTGCGAGAGTTTAAAGAGAGCTGAAACAGTATTGCCAAAGGCCGAGAGTGGTGGGCACTCAAGATACGTAAAAGAAAGGGATGAATGTCGTCAGGACTAGCAAATGAACACCGCGACAGCCGAATCAATTTGACAAATACTTCATCTTCAGTAACTGAAATCAAATCACTGGAGACATGAGAGCTGAGTGGTTCATAATCAATGTTGGATACAGACGAAACACTACTTAGAGTAAATTCATTTGTAAATTCCTCGGCAATGTTGACCTGAGAAGACAATAGACAATCATTAACAATCAAGTGAGGAATACCACAGGGAACATTCCCATCTTGGCGGATGTATGACCAAAAACGTTTGGAATTTTGACTAATCGAATTTACGAGGTCGTACTAATAATGAACACGCTTATTAGTGCAGAGTCGTTTAAAATATTACGAGCTTGTCTGAAAGATGAGATGAACGATGGGTCATTACGTGATAGTATAATAAAAGGTTTCGTTCGTACTGTGCTTTCTTGAGATCATGGTCAAACCAAACTGGCATGCAATTGTAACGTTTCTTGATTACTATTTTTGGGGCAAACTTATTTGAAACTTCAAGTAACTTATCACGAATTACATTTATCAAGCACAATTTCATTTGTGTTTGATAAATTATAGTAGATATGGTTTATTGCATAAGCTATTTAAATTTTAATAAAAACATACGTTTAATGAACGGTGACTTTTTTAATTTTAAGCCATTTTAAAAAAACATATTATAAATAAATATAGGCGTTTAGGAAATAAAGGATGAAATGGTAAGTTTAATCAAGGAATATTTACCTATTTAGGCAGCAATAATTTTGCAAATAGCATAAAAACGTTCCCGATCCAACGGCAAACTGTACGGATATTTTATACGTTCTATAATAGTGGGTGGAAAAAATATTTAGGATAAAAGGAACACGATTGGAAAATTGTAAAATGCAATATAAATATTAAGAATTTAGGATTATTTGTGTTGATTCTGGTATATTCTAAAAATTAAATTACATGCATTCTTAAGATTACGCGTATACAAATCACTTAGCTGTTTATAAAGCTCAAAAAGCTTAAGTGTATAGGAAAATTGTTTAATTCTAAGTTGCATCTTTTGGTTCATCAATTTTTAGTAATAATCCACTTCAATATTCTATATCAGAGCAATTACAATACAATTTTATTCGAATCCGGAATGCACTCATCTTTAAAGTCTATATGGAAATATTTAGCAAATCCTAGAAATATACGGATACAGTCGGAACTTTATGATATGGCCTTATCCTTGGGAAAAAGTGGTTATTGTATGCTCGATATTGGATGTGGTGTACCATCGAGACCAAGTTGTAAACACAGATCGTTATTTAACTACATTATTCGATTGGATATATCCTTTACGATGCTTAACATTGCATCGATGCTTTCGAAATTAGAGTCCGTTGCCTATGTTGAGGATTACGTGTTGTGTGATCTAAACCATCTTCCATTTAAGGCTTTTAATAGTAAAATTATTTTTATATTTCGCTGATCTTGTATCTATATGAATTTAAGATTGCGAGATGATAAAAATAATTTATCGCTTTAATTTTGAACTATTTTTCTTTGATCATAATTTATCATAATTGATAAATTACTAAAAGGCTATATTTCAGTGACTCAAACAAGTAATATGTTTCGCTAAAAGTTATAATTTGCAACAATACGTAGGATTTTCCAATTGAAACAGAACAAATTTACTTAATTTTTTAGTGAATTAAAAATTACAACAAATATAATTATGATTATTTGGAACAAAAAAGAAACATTCCCTCAATATTTTTAAAATTAAATATCAGTATTCAATTATTTATCTCGTGAGACAAATAGTCACTTATCGTGACTTCTATATGCCTAAATTTTCTATGGAGAAAATTTTCTTGGAAATAATTGAACATTAAGTTTTGATCATAATTCTTGGTAGCAAAATTTAAGTGCATGATATCACATAGGTTTAATAATAATACAAATTTATTTAACGTCGCAAATGCGTGCAAGCTGCACGTTTACAAGTCCACAAAAATGAAAAAGTCAAGCAGATAAATTGTTTAAATGGGATCGGATTTGTCGTTTGAAGCACGGCAAGGAAGTTGATTGGCGTATATGAATAGGCAGATGGTTCCACGATAGAGGAGCAGCCACAATGAAGGAGCGAAGTCCAAAGGAGGTAGAGTAGTTTGGGACATGTAAAAGAAGGGAATTACAGGAACGCAAGGAACAGTAAACAGGACGAGAATTATCAAGAAAAGGAAGATTGAGAAATGAAGGGTATGAAGAGTTACAAGGCGGAAAGCAACGATAAGAAGACGAATTTGAACACGACAATAAATTGTAGGCAAATCGAGAGAAGCAAGATGGTAGGATGTATGATCAAAACGACGAAGACGGAGGATAATTCGGACGGCTGCGTTGACGATGCGTTGTAGGGGAAGAAGAGTGGATTTAGGTGAGTTGGAAAATAGACTAAGACACTAATCAAGTCTAAGAAAAGGAGAGAAGATATGAGAGTCATACAAGAAGGGAAATCGCTCAATCTACGAACTTGACGGAGGTTACGGAGTATCAAGGTAGATGAGCGTACTTTATCTCTAACGAAAGGTTTAAGTGAAAGTCGGTTGTCGAAATGGAAGCCTAGGAAAACGAGATTATCAACGATAGGAAGAATTGTAGAATTTAATGATACGGAGGGAGGTTCTAAGCCGAGGCGTCGAGGTAGGATCCACATAATTTTGGATTTATCAGGATTCAGAGAAAGGCGATGGGAAGAAAGATGATTGGAAATTGACACAAGACAGCTGGAAACAGAAACACTAAGATCATGAATACGATAAGCAAGTGAGTGAGCATATATGAGAATGTCATCAGCATATTGCATAACATGGAAGTTAAATGGATGATAAATCGAAGACAAGTCACAGAGAATAAGATAGAAAAGCATAGGGCCTAATACGGAGCCTTGTGGAACACCGGTCGGGATGGATGAAGGATGGGAGAGAGAAAAATTAGAATAGACGTGAAATGTACTGCTTGATAGATATGAAGAAATTAAATCAGCTAACTTAAATCAGCTAACCATGATACAGTGGGTAAAGAGAAGCCATATTCATGACGAAGGCGATGTAGAAGAATCGAGTGATCGACGATGTCAAAAGCAGACGATAGATCAAGAGAAACTATGACATTACATAATTTAAGATCGCGCGATATGAGTAAGTCATCATAAACTTTAAGACAGGTAATTTCAGTAGTGTGATTAGAGCGAAAACGGCTTGGAAGGGAGGAAATATGTTGGAGGAAAAGAGATATGTATTAACTTGCTTGAGAACAAGAAGCTCAAGTTGTTTAGAGAGGGTTAGGATAAGTGAGATAGGACGGTACGAAGATGGTAGTGAGGGGTCGGGAGATTGCTTTTTGATAAGAGGACGAACAGTGGCGCATTTTTTCAGATGGAAGGAAATATACGGCTACGGATGGACGAGTTGAAGAATGTGGTTAGGAATGGTGAGATAGATGGGTAGATATTTTTAAGCAAGTGAGTGGGAATTGTGTCAGAAGGAGATGTTTTATTATGTAATGACAGCAGAACCAAAAAACTTCATCAGACGAAACGGGAAGAAGGTAGAATAGCTCTGGGAGGGAAGTATTTAAAGATAAGAGAGGATACAAGGGGGCTATGGGTAGTAGGAAAAGTTAATTAGATACCTTAGTTTGTAGATAAGAAGAAAATTCATCAGGATTTATATTACAATGGGTAGATGATCGTGAAAGAATTGAATTTAAGACTTTCCATTGAGATTTAGAGTTGGAATAGGACTCGAGTTGATTTCGCCAAAAGAGAGTACGTTCAGTACGTATAAGAATACGATGTGAACGGTTGTCCATATAACATGAACATAGTAGTATAAGAAGAAATTGAAAAGATGTTGTGTTCTTTCATTTGTTATAAAAATATATGATGGTATTGAATCATATTTTACCATACGATAAAGCACTGTCGATTTAATATCCAAAATTTTTTATACACTTGTTATACTTGAAATACCGTATCATGATAACCTTTGCAGATGGCCACAAACGTTTCAATTAATATTCGTTGGGGTTATTATTAGTCAATACCACAGCAATCTCGATACTAGAATATGAAGTCACACAATATATTTGTAATCATGGTAGAACTCACGATATGTTTGTAATCATGGTAGTATCGGATATAAAAGTATAACATGATCAAAACCAGTTCACAGAAAGTTGAATCAATACCAGCACTTAAAAAATACACAAAGTCAGGGTTTATGATTTTAAAGTTAATGTAAAAATCTATAATTTTTATATTTTTCATATCATTCCATCAATGGTAATTGTAGAAAATGGAAATTATCCTCAAAGGATAATTCTAGATTATCCTCAAAGGACAATCCTCTAATAATAATCTTTGATTATCCTCTAATGGTATTCAAAGATTATCCTCGAATGATTATCCTTGATAATCCTTGTATAGTGTGACATGTGTGTTACTCAATCTTCCTAACAAATCTTCCAATCTCCATCTCGTTCTAAACCCTGAAAAGTCCAAAATAATGTGGATCCTCCCCCGTAAACGAAACATATCTCCTCCCACTGTATATTTTGCCTCATCGATCATCCCCATAGTACACAATCTCACTAATTTAGGCTTCCATTTCGATGATAACCTTTCCCTTAAACCCTTCGTCCGTGACAAGGTCCGCTTGTCTAACTTAATTCTCCGTGACATCCGCCGTATCCGCCCCCTTATCGACTTCCGTTCTTGTATGTCTCTTCTTTAATCGCTTATTTTCCCTAAAATCGATTACTGCCTTTGCCTTTTCGCCAATTCTCCAAAATCTATCATCCTACTCCTACAACGCATAATCAACACCGCCGTTCGAGTGCTTTTTCGTCTCCGTCGCTTCGACCACACATCCACATATTTTTGCCTAACTATCCTGGCCCACCATCCACATTCGTATACAACTCCGCATTCTCCTAGTAACTTTTCGTCTCATCACTGTCGGTTCCTTATTGTTCATCAACCTTCCTTTCTTAGACGACACTTGCCCCACCTCGCTATCGCTGCGTTCCCGTTATACAAATACTCCAACAACTTCGTTCCCAAAACTCCAACAACTTCGGTTTCCGATCCTTCCTTGTCGCCGTCCCACTCGCCTGGAATCAACTCCCTCTCGACGTCCGCCGCGCTCTCTCCTTTATCACATTCAAACACCTCCTTCGTTAACACCTTATCGACACATGATTTACATTTTTGTTTTGTTGTGGTCATGTAAGCGTGCGTTGGCACGCATTTGCCATGTTAAAATAAATCTTTTTTTAATTGGTTCGATAAATTCAACGCCATATATAAATAACAAATGAATCGCTTGCTTGTGAAAATAGTATTGTTAGTAATTGAAGTAATCGATTATGTCAAGAACTTAAGCATTATATTTCCGACATGTATCACAATGTACTAATAATGTAATAAATATAAATGAAAAATAAATTTACTGATTAAAGTAAATTATTAGTAATCATGTATATCTTGATATATTGAACAATCGTTTTATTCGATTATATTTTCGGTATTATTAAAAGTAAAGAAAGGAAGCCTGGTTTGATCAATGCATTTTTATTTCATCTATTCACTACATGCATGCGGAGTTTACTCTTCATCAACTACGTGATCATTTTCTCCATATGAACTCTATCATGAACAGAGAAGCCGTTTTTATTGCTCAAGTTTTTCCAAAATATCTGGATGATCCACACGATTTTTATAAAGAGTCATTAAATTCTTGTAATTATAATTTTAACAACTCTAAAATGCATATATTACGATGTAAGCCTCATTTTCCTCATGGCAATGAAATACGAATATTTACAAAGATGACTACCACCATGGAAAATGACTCCTTAATTGAGCTTGAATGATTGTCGTTGTTTTATTATACATGAAAAACTGTTAATTTGATTTTATCTGTAATCTGTCGTTTATAGTTGTTATGCTGATTTTTCGTTATTCTAATTAAAAACGTTTATTTTTGAAATTTCTATTTAATATATAATGCTTGTTTTTATTAATGGATAACTAAATAAATAAAGATTTTCTTAACCAAAATTAGTACATGGGGATATAAGTGTTATTAAAAGGAAAAAAACAGATGTGTCAGATAGTCTTCGTATTTCGTTCTGTTTAGTCCTCCAATTTATAGCCTTAGGTCCGGTGGGATCTGAGCCCTCCAGCCAATCCAACACGCCGCCTTCCGAGTAAACCACACGAAATCTTCCCCCCCCGAAGAGTCCAATCGAGGCGGACTATGCTGGGTAAACGAGATACGAAGAGCTTGAGAAACTTTAGACTTTGCTCAGGGGGACGTCTTCTAGAAAAGAAGACTAATCCCGAGATAGCCCAAGTGCCCTAGAGGCGCACCTGGGTTTTCCCTTTCGATGACAGATGCTGATCCCGTTTCAGGGCCCACCTAGCTCTCTTCAGGATACGTTTAAGGGATCTTTTCAGTTTGAGGCACTTTGTCTAAATTACGCAAAAAGTCTGTTTGTTGTACATCTTCATGTGCTCTTTCGAATGGCGTATAATTTTTTTGGGAGAAACGCGTTTGTGGCTAAAAATTTTAATATTTAAATTTTTTCATAAAAATTTAAAATTTAATTTAATTTTTTTTCAAGGCGCTATAAACTCAAAACTTCATTTGTTTAAAATATATCAATAACCTTTGTAATTGTAATCATTTAAAAATATTTCAACAGAGGATTTAAAAAAAATATTTAAATTTTGTTTTTTTCCTGAAATTAAAGATTTAATTTCAAAATATCTCGAAAAATACCAAAACAACCCTATTATTTTTATCGTGCCATTCTAATCGCTACGTCTACTATGGATTATATTTTAAATATGTAGTTATTTGTATATTGATTTAAAAAGTTATTCCAAATTAATTGCAAATAGTTTTTATTTTTTCAATTTTGATCGATCAATCGATTGTTTTTGTAAAAATTTGATGCTATTATTGGAATAACTGTATAATTTTAGATGTCTAATAATATTAATTTAGAGTGGATATTGCGAAACATTTCTACAGAATTAGATGCTGTCAAGTTTTACAGAATTAGCGATTAATTTCAAGTGGTATGAAATGGTTATATTTGGTTCGAAATAATTATATATTTATCTTCTTTTGTAGAAATAAGATGCTGTCGTAAGCATCTAATGACATTAAGTGTCATATGTAATAAAGTATATTGGAGATGCCAAAAATCGAAATGCTCCGTTTCAACTACAGTTCGAAGTGGGACTTGGTTTGAAGGAGCACGATTACCGCTTCGTAAAACAATTATGTTTATGTACTGTTGGTCTAAACAATTAACCAGCATTAAATTTTGCGAAGAAGAATTGGCGATTGATCACAGCACGACCGTTGACTACAATAATTACATGCGCGAGGCTTGTGCTGATGAAATATTAAAAAATCCATGTAAGATAGGGGGCGAAAATATAATAGTTGAGATCGATGAAACAGTTTTCGCCCGTCGGAAATATAATAGGGGGCGCATGCTTCCACAACAATGGGTTTTTGGTGGCGTGTGTAGAGAAACATCTGAAGTGTTTCTTTTTGCTGTTGATCATAGAAATGCTAAAACTCTTAACGAGTGCATAAAACAGTGCATACTACCTGGATCGATCATTCATTCAGATCTATGGAAAGGATATTGTGGTGTGCAAACCCTAGAAGGATACAGATTTGAACACCGAACTGTAAATCATTCAGTTGACTTTGTTAGCTCAGAAGGAATTCATACTCAACAAATTGAGTCAACATGGAACCAGCTTAAATCAGGCAATAGAAAGCGATGGGGTACACATCGCTCAATGATTGACTCATATTTAGTCGAATTCATTTGGCACAGACGTCATCGAAATGACAATAAATTAGAGTCCATATTCGAGTGTCTAAGGAATTTTAAGCTATGCCAATAATTTTATTTATTCGGTAAATATTTGCAACCGTTGTGCCTTTTAAAAAATTATAAGTAAAACGGTTTTGAATCTCTTAGTTCTATTAAATGCAACCGCGTAGTTTAATCACATATTTACCCCCATTCATCCCCTTCGCTTGATGTCACTGACCATCAACAATTTGGGACCTCATTCACTATTCCAGTAAATAAGACCTCAACTGTTGAGATCCACCGACATCAAGCAGAGAGGAGGAAATTGAATATAAAAGGAATAATGAAGATAAGTTTCAACAAAATGGATTTAATATCTTATGGGGATCGATTGTTTGACCAAAATTAAAATAAACTTAAAAATATGCATACTTTTGAAAAGACATTTTAAATAACTCTTTTTTGAATGATTCAAATATTTTAATATTTTCAACTTAAGTCAATATAACTGTGATGTTTACGATAACGCAATAAAAATTATATGTTATAATTGCAAAATTTTAAGATATTTCAAATTCAAATTACCTTTTGAACAAAAAAATAAAAAAATTGTATGTTTTTTTCGTGAGAGCATAGAAAAAATCTCAAATCATTGTATATTGATAAGATATATGAAAAATACTTAAATATAATTTTTTAAGTTTCTAACTTTGAAATTTGAAATCAAAATTAAATTTTAAATTATTATGAAAAAATTTAAATATTAAAATTTTTTAGCCACAAACGCATTTCTCTCAAAAAATTTATACGCCATTCGAAAGAGCATATGAAGATGTACAATAAACAGACTTTTTGCGTAATTTGGACAAAGTGCATCAAACTGAAAAGATCCCGTTTAAGTCCATCCAGGTCAGCTTTCGTCGACCAGTTCACCGTAACGGTGAACCCCAGGCATTTTACTCGACTCGTGAATACAAGGAAGGGTTGATTAGTCAAAATGTAGGAGAGTGCAGAGAGTGCTAATCTCTTAAGTTTTTGCTTTGTTGCAGGGGCACCATGGAAGACAACCACCTGCGATTTGGCGGAGTTTAAAGTTAGATTGGACCGGGCTAACTGGTCTTTTAATCTTAAAAATAATCGGCTGATGTTCGAGACTACGTCTTTGCACCTACGTCTATAGAGCAGGGTTGTGTTGTCATCAGCGTATACTACTAGACGTTGTTCGCGTTTAAATGTTTTAGAGTTCAACGGAGGCAGCAAGATAAGAGAAAGAGGGGATCCTTGGGGCACACCTGTAATAGGGTAGAACTGACGCGCAACCGGGTCGTCTTCATAATAGAATTGATTCGTATACAGCAGTATATCCACCCTGTTAACAATTATCGCAGGCAACCCGAGGGACCTGAGATAAGAGATAACAAAGAGAATGGAGATGCGGTCAAATGCAGCAGAAAATTCAAAGAAAACAGACGACGAATTCTTCTGTTATAATAAACGAAAACCTACATTCTCGTTATGCCTGTATGCATTTTACTGCATTCGGGCAAGCAGGACTGCAAACAAATCCGAGTTTTATGATTACGATTAATAATTCTTATGATAATTTTGAAATTTATCTATTTGGGCGAGCTTTTAATTATTGGCAACGTAATTATGATAACTTTTTTGATAAGATTTATTTTTGTTAAAAATAAAATATTATAAAATATTTTATTATCGTAAAATTTATTTATTTTATCTATTTATTTGTCAGCTCCTCGTCAGCAACAGTCTGCCTATGTCAGATGTCGCGAGAACACTGGCTGCGTTGCCTCTCTGGATGACCAAACTCACATTATTAACATTTATTGTCCAATTATAATATTTTATATTACAACTTAACCTTTCAAGTCTGACGGAGGCCTTACTGTAGCTGACGAGGAGCTGGCAACTAGCACACTGAGAACAACTAATTTCAATTTGTTTTTAACTGCTTGAACGCTATTTATCAATTGTAGTTTAGATTATTAAAAAAAATATTTATTTATTATATTTTATTATCATAAAATAAAATAAAATAAAAATTTATTTATTTATTTATCATAAAATATTATATAATAGTAAATTTTTAAATGTATATTTGAACGTAACCAATTGGAGGATATAAAGTAACAATAACTTTATATTGTAATAACTTTATCAATTTATATAAGATTTGTTTCTGTTTTTTATTTTTTTGTTATTATTAAAAAATATAAAAATTGATATCATGTTTTAGCTAAATTTTAGAATTAAAATGTTCAGGCAGTAGTTTTGAATATTCTAAATGAGTGCAATTAGAAATGTTGAATAAAATTGAGGAATTAATAATTTTAATATTATTAAGAATTATATATTATTTTATTATATTTAAATTATATATTTTTATTAGTTTTATTAATTATCTTTTTATTAAATTAATTAATTTATTATTATTTATTATATTT
>WNNJ02003343.1:0-52431 GCA_012934845.2 Pomphorhynchus laevis | reverse complement strand
AATAATTTAAATATATTTTTATTTATTTTTTTATTTTTTTGCTGTATTTTATATTCGTTTTTTTGTAATAAAAGGTATTGTTCATGTTCTAATCATTTAATTCACTTAAAAACATTATTTGTATTTTTAATATAAACTTCATAAGGATGAAAATGTACATTTTGTATTTAGTTCTTATTTAAAACCAATTACAAGATATTTCAGTAATTTATTTTTAGTAAAAATATTTATTGACGTAGATTTTAACATTACATGCTTTAAGGATTGGTAAATCAGACTTTGCAAACAACAAAAAGGTAATGTTTGTGTTTTATTAACATGTTGAAAACAATCAGAGGTTTTTTTTGTGAATCAACATTTAACTAAAAAATAATTTAATTAAACCATATTTAATCTTATTCTGTAAAATTCTAATAAAATAAAAAATTTAATTAAACAATATTTTTATATTTTACATTTTTATTTAAATAGTTTGTTTCTTTAATATAAATCGCACCAGTTTAGCATCAATAAACAGTTTTAAAAAATCTTTAAAAATTTAATAATTCTAGAAAGTTTTAAATTTAAACATTTTAAGTTATTTTTTAAATAACGTTATTTTTTAAATAACGTTATTTTTATTAAAATTATCAAACATTGAATATTCTCAATATATTTAATATTTTAAAAATACAATATACTTTATATTTAATTATATCTCTATACTTTTTAGATCATACACTCTATACAATTATATTCTTAATTTTAAAAGCTTTTAAATACTTACAATAAAAATTGATATTATTTATTATATAATATACAATACATTTTATAATATATATTATATATAATATATAAATCATATATTATCATATATAAATTGATATTATATATAATGTTGTTATCATGAAAATAATAAACAGATGAGTTTAAATAATATTTTTAAATTTATTTTTCTTATAATTTATAACTTTAAAAAATAGCAATTTAATTATATAACTTCATAATATACTTTATATAACCTAGAAATAGCGTAATATTTATGATACTGAATTGTTTTTTTTCCTATCAATTACTTTACCAGTTAAGCTCAGATAAAATAAATAAATTCCTTCAAGATTTAATTCAATATATAAAAATTGAGACTGCGGCACAATAAGCGAAATCAGATTTCATTTTCATCTATTGCACATCCACCTGCTGATTTTAAACAGCAGATTGATTTGTAGAAGGAATATTAATCTCGAAAATAAAATTTTAAAATACCAGCGTTTAAAATCTAAACCGGTTAATATAGCGGTTTATTACTCCATCATGTTGCCCGCTATATGAATGTCAGGTCTTAGTTTGTAGAAAATAAATATGTATTAATCAATAAATCAATTTATTACCTTTATTGAATAATTACAGTTTAATAATTACAAAGTTTTATCTTACAGAATAAATTAATTTAATTGTTCAATAAAGCATTTTAATACAAATTTTGCATTTTGTGCGTACACACTTAATGCACTAATTTTGTATTTTCTACTAATAAAATAGGAATTCTATTTTTATTTTGTAATTTTATTTTGACATTAAAAAAAATTTAGAGATCTAATATACATACAATTCGTGCTTCTTACAATTTCTAATAAACATACAGACAACGACACTCAAGGTCTAGGACAACGACTTACAACTTGCAAACGACTAACGACTTGTAAAAGATTAACGTCTTGCAAACGATTTCGGACTTGTAGACGTCTTACGACTTGCAGACGTCTTGCGTCTTATAGACACGCTCGCTACGCTCTCGTGTCTTTTATCTAGGAAATAATAATAAATATACAGAAAGTTCATTGTTGCCCTTGGACGATTAATTTAGCGATCAACCGAGCGATCAATCTAGCGCCTTCAATTGTCAACTATTTACTACCACAATGATTCAAAGGAATAGTTGCTGTGAGTTGGATAGAGGCGAGGACAACGACGAAATATCGAATTTATTTGAAACTGCGGGGACTCATCGTTTGATTGAACAGCCGAACGTTCGATCATCCATTCAACACATACGGGAAACTTCAGCATCCATGAATACAGATATAAACAGATATGCCGAAGTTAAATCGCCATTCGTTCCTGAAGTTAATAACACTTCTCAAGAACACATTAGTAGACAGCAATTTGGCGAATGCTGCGTGTGCTTCCGATATTTCCGTATAACGTTGGTCGGTGTGTTGTGGAAACACGGAGGAAGAGTTAGCTGCCCCGGATCCGGATTGCTCCCCAAATCAGCAGATGCAGCAACGTCTCTCCAGGACCCAATACCTTTGCCGCCTACAGTTGAAGACCTCGTTTCAGACGTCAAGAACAGTTTCGATCTAAATTCCGCGCTGTTAGACGAATTCCTAAGACAGCGCGCTGCACCGTAGCAATGAAACTTTGCTCCCTTTTGCGTGCCGCCACAATCTCTCCTTCTGAATTGATTAACTGGAAGAATTTGTTAAGTTTCTCCGCTATTGTCTCTGTTTGCCTACCTCTCGTGAAGTTTCTCTTGTCAGCTGGAGAAAGGAATCATGTAGTCGTGTTTCGCCAGCACGGTATAGCATGATTGATTTGGGTTTTCACCGCCAGCCACTGAGCCGTATGGAAAAGCGTTCGCGTAGGCGACCCGAACCAGAAGAGTTGCGCCGCAAGATTTCCGAAAAAATTGAGCTCAGGAATCCACGCGGCGCCATGAAACTAGCAATGTGCGAGGATACTTTCGACCCTTACGATGAAGATATCTTTCTTATTTTACAGCATTTGCACCCACCCAGTCTTTGTTCAGCCAGTAATGATTCGTCTTTGCCCATTTCACAGGATACATTAACACGCTCCCCACAAGTGGTCTCGGAGGAGATTATAAAATCAATAAGCTCCTTTGCTAACCATGCATCAGGAGGACCCGATGGTCTGAGTCCGATCCATTTGAAGGATCTGACCGGACCAGGCTGCGCCGCTGCGGGACAAGATCTCCTAATCGCTTTGTCTAATTTCTCGTCCACGATCCTTAACGGCGGCGTCCCACTCTGCTTTAGACCAATTTTCTTTGGAGCTAAGTTGATTGCGCTCAAAAAATCCGATGGCGGACTTCGCCCAATAGCCGTTGGTAACACCTTACGCAGAATGGTGGACAAAATATCATGTCGGCGGGCTACTGGTGAGGCAGTTGCTGTCCTGTCTCCCTTTCAAGTTGGTGTCGGAGTGCCGTCAGGTGCTGAAGCCGCTGTACATGCTTGCAGAGCCCATCTTATACTAATGCACGGACAGAACGCTCTGCTTAAGCTGGATTTTCGAAATGCTTTTAATTGCATCAAACGATCATCGTTACTCGCTGCTGCGTACCGTTATATCCCAGCCATTTCCCGCTTTGGGCAATCAAGTTATAACGAAACTTCTTGTTTATTTCATGGCCTGAATATCCTACTTTCACAGGAGGCAGTGCAGCAAGGGGACTGTCTGGGACCAATGCTATTTTCTTTGGCGGTTATAGGGCTAAGTAAGACATTACATAGCCCACTAAATATATGGTACTTAGACGACGCCACCTTATCCGGGGATGTAGCCATTCTAAATGATGACATTCGTCGTATTCGCGAAGGAGGATACGACGAATGTCATCATTCGTCGCTCTGGATCATCCTGATAATCCAGAGCGTCAGAAATTTTGGAGTGCCCCGATTCAAAAGCTAATATTCAAGCAGCTTTTAGACTGCCCCAAACATAACAGAAAGAGCACGATTGCTGGCCGCGGCCGCACCAGCTGCAGGAGCATTCCTACAGGCAATACCAAACGCGGCAACCGGAACAAGATTAGACGACAAGGGGATTCGCATTTTTATTGGCCTTCGTTTGGGATTGCCACTCTGTGCCTTACATTCTTGTAAGTGCGACGCAATTGTAGATATACTAGACCGGCATGGGTTTGACTGCGAAAGGTCGATCGGCCGCTACTTCCGACATGCCAAAGTGAATGAAATAATAAAGGCAGCTTTATCAGCAGCGGGTTACCCTTGCTCCTTGGAGCCCTGTGGTATGTCCCGAATTGACGGTAAGAGACCAGATGGGACCACCTTAGTACCATGGGACTGAGGACGTCTACTAGTATGGGATCATACTTGCGTGAACACCCTAGCTCCGTCTCACGTAGATTGTTCTGCAGCAGGTGCTGGAGCTCTGGCCACGGAAGCCGAACGCAGGAAACGGATCAAATATACATGTTTGGATCCTTCATATTGCTGCTTCGTCCCAGTAGCTGTCGAGTCAATCGGCGCCTTAGGATGTGAAGCCACCGCCCTTTTTGAACTAATTGGGAAGCGACTGAGGCTAGCTACAAACGACGCCCAGGCAAAATCCCATTTCTTGCAGCGCATACGTGCTGCAATTCAGCGAGGGAATTCAGCATGCGTCAGGGAGAGTCTTATGCAATCTTGATTCCGAAGCCCAATTTTCCCTTACTTTTTATTAAACGTTATCTAAGTAATAATTTGGGGTCCATTTGCGGGTAACCCATTCAATTGTATCTCTAATATAGTAAGTTATTCTAATAAATGAATTATATTTGTAAAAAAATTTCTAATAATAATTAAAAGAAACAAATATTAATGCAAACATATTAATGAAAATATTACTGCTGATGAGGTCCACCTACGCTGATTGTAGTGTACAGTGCTGCATCTAGGATTAAATAATTCACACGAGGATAATTTATGAAGCCGACCAAATGATGATTCTCGCTCGTGTATGCAATTATTCATTCTTTTTACCTGGCAGATTCCGGTTTCCTGTCAAGAAAATTCAAAAGACAGATTGTCGGTTGTTTCCGGCAACTGTAGTGCTATCTCCGTCTTTTTGTTACAAAATACGGAAACAACGTACAGTTTGCACAAGTGGAAATGTTTTTCTCACAAACTGTATTGTTTGTTTTTACAGAAAGGCAGCAGAGGATAATTTCAGCAGATAATTAAAGGACCGAAACACGAAAGGTAGGCGTAGGCTCACTGCTGATGAGGTCCACCTACGCTGATTGTAGTGTACAGTGCTGCATCTAGGATTAAATAATTCACACGAGGATAATTTATGAAGCCAACCAAATGATGATACTTGCTCGTGTATGCAATTATTCATTCTATTTACCTGGCAGATTCCGGTTTCCTGTCAAGAAAATTCAAAAGACAGATTATCGGTTATTGCACAAGTGGAAATGTTTTTCTCACAAACTGTATCGTTTGTTTTCACAGAAAAGCAGCAGAGGAAAATTTTAGCAGATAATTAAAGGACCGAAACACGAAAGGTAGGTGTAGGCTCACTGCTGATGAGGTCTACCTACGCTGATTGTACTGTACAGTGCTGCATATAGGATTAAAGAATTTACAGGAGGATAATTTATGAAGCGGACCAAATGATGATACTCACTCGTGTATGCAATTGTTCATTCTATTTACCTGGCAGATTCCGGTTTCCTGTCAGACAAAATTCAAAATACAGATTATCAGTTATTGCACAAGTGGAAATGTTTTTCTCACAAACTGTATCGTTTGTTTTTACAGAAAAGCAGCAGAGGAAAATTTCAGCAGATAATTAAAGGACCGAAACACGAAAGGTAGGCGTAGTCTCACTGCTGATGAGGTCTACCTACGCTGATTGTAGTGTACAGTGCTGCATCTAGGATTAAAGTTCACACGAGGATAATTGATAAAGCCGACCAAAGGATCAAAATATATTACATATAATATAAAAAATATTAATACAAAAGCTTCTGTAATCATTTAACGAAATTTTAAAATTGCTGTATCTATGATAAATAGTTTAATCAATTGTATATTATAATTGATTAATTAATAGATTATAATAAATTTTAACGATTAGTTCTAGGGTTTATCTGTTTGTAATGACATTATGATTTAACTTTTAGGTTTGCTATTAAATTAATATTGCTATTGGTATTATAATATTAATTCATTGTAAAGTCTTTTAAAGTTTTGATCTAGCCAACAAGGAGAATAGCGAAAAGCACCGAAATTCAACATCAGAAAAGCGCCGTTCATCATTACTTCCGGTGAGTTATGGGAAATTTAACTATAATTAGAAATCATGTTGTTAGGCTTTTAAACCACAAAACGAACAATCATGCGTGAAAACCAACAATGATTTCAAATCAATATCACCGATGCACCAGCGAGGCAATGTTAAGTTAGAATCTAGTAGTGAACTCAATAGTAACAGTAGCGATAGAGTTAAGCAGTTATTACTCTCAAACGCAAAGGTACCACCGCACATGAGGTGTATGTACGCAACCGAGGAAAATGGACTCTTAACTTTGTTCGACGAGAAGACGATTAGATCTGCAAAAACCGATGAACTTATTGAAAGGATTGGCAAATTTAATTACAAAAAATAAGCCAACATTTAAATGTAAAATCGACAAAAATGTATAATTTATATAATGTAAAATTTGTGTTTACAAATTGTAGCGTTATTTTGTTATTATGAAAATACAACGGGTTTAAAATGTGTACTCAAGTTATGAATGTTATCATGTGTGTTGTAAAAATATTTATGTTTAAATTTTAAAAATATTATAATTTTTTTATAAATTATATTAAAGATAAGATTTTTATTTTAAAAATATAAAATTGGAAAATTTAATCTTTTTTTTTCTTCAGCGTTTGTTCCGCATCGTTATGGAGTCCGCTTTTTTCACTGTCCCAGTTTGACGGTTGATGTTCGTTTGTGCGAAGAACGCGGCCCTTCCATCGTAGTCGCCTATTTGCGAATTTCATTGAGACACCATTTCGTACTGTTGATGCGACGGTTTTGTTTTACGACTGGCTTGTCACGAAGTCTATCGCCAACCCTCCTTCTTTCTCAGCACGGGCTTGGACCTGCCATTGCTAAGTTAAATCACAGAATTTAATAATAATTTTCATTAAAGATTCAATTAAAATTAAATAATTAAAAATAGTAATATTGTTATCAATATTTAATTAAATAATTAATAATAATTAATTAATATCAATATTATATAATTAACTTTAATTTTATTTGTAAAAATAAAAATTATAGCTAATAATAGCTAATTAATGGCTGATATACAGATGAGAATATACTCGTCTGTATACAGTATTTTATATAGATATAATATGTAATATCTATACTATTATAAAATATTATATATAAGAGATGATTAACTTTTTTCAGATTTTCTTTTTCTCTGATGGTAATTTAAAATTTTATTTTTCAGATTAATATTCTTTCTACAAATCAATCTGCTGTTCAAAATCAGCAGGTAGATGGTGCAATAGACGGAAATTAAATCTGATTTCGTTTATTGTGCCGCAGTTTCAATACTTATATATTGAATTTAAACTTGAAGGTATTTATTTATTATCTGAGTTTAACTGGTAAAGTAATTGATAGGAAAAATAAACAATTCAGTATCATAAATATTACGCTATTTCTAGGTTATATAAAGTAATTTATACTTTTATATAATTTAATTGCTATATATTAAAGTTATAAATGATAAGATAAATAAATTTAAAAATATTATTTAAACTCACCTATTTATTATTATTTTTATGATAACAGCATTATATATAATATTAATTTATATATAATAATATATGATTTATATATTATAATATATTAAATATAATGAAATATATTATAAAATGTATTATATACTATATAATAAATAATATCAATTTTATTGTAACAGCATTTAAAAGCTTTAAAAATTAAGGATATAATTGTATAGAGTGTATGATCTAAAAAGTATAGAGATAAAAATATTAAGATATAACTATATAGAGATATAATTAAATATAAAGTATAACGGCAAATTATATTAAAGATTGTATTTTTAAAATATTAAATATATTGAGAATATTCAATGTTTGATAATTTTAATAAAAATAACGTTATTTAAAAATAACTTAAAATGTTTAAATTTAAAACTTTCTAGAATTATTAAATTTTAAAAGTTTTTTTAACTGTTTATTTATGCTAAACTGGTGCGATTTATATTGATGAAACAAACTATTTATATAAATATGTAAAATATAAAAATATTGTTTTATTAAATTTCATATTTTCTTATTTCTATAATTTAGATTAAAGAAAGGTTTTTTATTATTTTATAGAATTTAAATTTTATAGAGTGAGATTAAATATGGCTTAACTAAATTAATGTTTGACTTTATATACGAATAAAGTTAAATGTTGATTCACAAAATAACCTTTTATAGTGCTTTAATATATTAATAAAACACAAACATTACCTTAAGATAATGTTTGTGTAATAATACCGCCTAGTTTTTTAAGATATAATAACATAACATCATATAATCGGTTTACATATTTATTTTCAGATGCATCTGTTCATTATGTTGGCATTCTTCGTGTGTGCACATTTTTAAACTAAAAATTTTAATAATTAAAAAAATGTTTTGGTTTTTGTAAATTTACAAACTCTTAAAGAAGAACTGAATGGATTTTTTAATACTAAAATTACCATTATAGTTTTGCCGTCATAATTACCATTATAAGTGTTTATCTTTTTAATAACACTACCTAAACTCGGTTGTT
This sequence comes from Pomphorhynchus laevis, assembly GCA_012934845.2. Taxonomy (NCBI): domain Eukaryota; kingdom Metazoa; phylum Acanthocephala; class Palaeacanthocephala; order Echinorhynchida; family Pomphorhynchidae; genus Pomphorhynchus; species Pomphorhynchus laevis. The sequence continues at coordinate 43,839 of WNNJ02003343.1, read as the reverse complement.
TTTAGTGCCCAAAACTAAATAATTTAAAAATTAAAAAGTATCACATTTTGATCATAAAATTATAAAATATTTTTATTTAAAAATTTTAAATTATCACGCTAATTAATCATTGCTAGCAATCTATTTTATATTTTCTTAAAAATTTATAAATTTATAGTTGAAAATTAAAATTTTATAAATTTATTTATATTAAATTAAATTTTAAATTGTAAAATAAATGACAATTTTAGCTTAGGACTTTTATACTTAGAAGTCGTTTATACTTATATGTCTTTTATACTTTTATACAAAGATGTAGAAGCGTATTGTCAACGTATAAACTTTCACGATTTACAAAGCCACCATAAGTTGAGAGAAAGCGAAATTCTAAAAATGAGGAGTAACATCATTTCTAACTAATCCACTTCCTTATTCGTAGGTAAAACGCGCTTATAACTTAGAATTTTGCATTTCAAAGGAATTAAACAATAGAAATTCAGCTTTCAACCCAATTCAGGTCTTCATAATTTCACTTTAGATTAAATTTTCTATTAAATTATTTCATCTTATAATTTTTGTATTCTTTTTTATTGTATTTTTCTATATTTTATATAATTTTTTATATTATAATATTAAATTATAAATTAATAAATATAATATATAATTTAATTAAAACTAAATAAATAATTAATTATAATATAATTAATTATAATTAATCGAATAATATCAAAGACGCTCATTGTCCCAAAACTTGAATGAAAACTAGCTTGATAATTTAAATTTTTATTTAAGCAGAATGATTTTGCTAAAATTAAAATGTTGATTGCCTATCTATTTTTTATTTTAATTAATAATATTAAATTGATTTAATATAATATATTTAACATAATTTAATAATGAATTATTATTACAATATAACAATATAATTATTATATTGGATTATTAATATAAGATGTGATATATATAATGTATACGTTTGGATTTAATATTTATTATAATATTCTTATAAATATTAGTTAATATGTTATTTTCCTTCTCCATTTATTGTAGTTCTCAATTAGAAATAATATTATCATGGATCATTGCGAAAGAAATATTAATATAGTAGTTTCTAATAATGTTTAAACTAGGATTATCCGTTTATGCTTCATTTGGCGTCTTTTACATTGAATATATAATTCTCAATGAAAACATTCATATTTCATCTCCAGAAAAGTCTGCTGAACAAAAAGAAAACTTTGATATACCTGATGTTTCTACGCTCTAAGTAAATATTTTACTTATCTGATTTATTTCAATATAAATGCAGGCTAGATTTTGGCAAAATCTGTTCTTCTGCTTATAGTTCCATGGGCCGCTTTTATATATATCGATCGATTTAGTTATACGCAAATCATTAACATGTTTAACTAATGATGCTTTTTATTTTTCTAGACTAAAAAGTCATTTAATCATCTTTTGTTTTTTATCTGTGTTGATTTATACGTTTCGCCAGCAACTTTTTACGATAGTGTTGACTATTGACTACATAACTTGTTATTTTGCTTGAACGGAGATGTTCACAAATTAAAGTATATCATGTGCTACTATTCGTGATATTTTGATGCAAATACTATGAACACTCAAAATATTTGCTTATATTTTTAAATACAACCATATTTTATATGATTTTTTAAGGAATTCATCAGTTTATTTGTATGTAGCAAATGCATTATTCACATGAATTTTGGGTAAATGCTACATACAATTTATTTAAAGGCAACAACACGATATTCTCTGAATTTTACAAAAAATTATAAATTGATTTTTACGGAGTAAGAAATAATGGTGGTATCTTTATAGCTATATTACATTTCTTAATAGGCAACCACAGGATATTGTCTAAATTATATTATTATTATTTTATTATTTAACAGATAAGAAACTGCGATCAGTAACTTACAGAATAAAGTGCATACTGCGTATGTTGACATTGGCTGTAAATCGGGTAGCTTTATCAACAATGGATGAATGTTCCATCCTGGATTCGGACTAAATATATTTGTGAATTTTTCAAGTTACTTAAATGTTTTTTAATGATGTCGCACCTACATTACATATAGAATTCCCCTTTCGATGCAATCTTTACAGACGATATTAGTTTTAAAGACATTTGTTGTTTTTTTCTGGAACCAGAAAATTCAATGATGTTAGTAGAAATATCGAACGTTACCGTTTCACATAATCTATATTTATCGATTGATCAAATATGAAGAGAGTTTGCTGCTTTCATGTAAATTCTTGCCTACAATACGACTCCCTCCGTTTTTACAGTGGATGTAATCAGAAAATGATCTCAATTAGCAACCTTGAAAATGATCAGAAACAGACTTTAAATGTTACACTAACTTACTACTAAAGTAATTCATTTATGCAACTTTGACATTACGCTTATGCACTTGGAAAATATTATGCATCCTCAATTTGAAGGTATATCATATTACTCAATTTGATCATTTCTCACTTGATCGGTACTGAATAAGCAGGTATTAAAAATAAATGCTGTAAAATGATTTGAATCTGACTGATATCGGCGTTGAATAATGAATTTTATTGTTTACTACTGATTATTAATCAAATCATAATTACTCATTTGAAAGAATTTCTAATTCTTTCATATTAGTAAATTAAATTTATAAATTACAATTTCGATTTAGAAATTTTAATCAAAATTCTTTCGAATTTGGACTAAAATTTAAAAACTGAAGCACTGCGTTGTTACTGTCATTTTTACTAATTTAAACATTGACCATTTTAATATTTCTGTGTTTGTAGATGATCATAGCTGTCTCCTGTGCGGTACTTTTGATAATTTGTATATCGGTGGCATTGTCATTGTTGAAGTACCATCCATCTTCATTGCAGCTGCAAGGAAAACATGTACTGGTTTGTGTAAAACCATTTGTAAATATTGAGATTCTTGAATGGTTTTTATCAGTCTAGATAACAGGAGCTTCAAGTGGTATCGGCTTTGAATTGTCAAAATTGTGTGCGGCTCGTGGAGCAAATGTTACGATGGTGGCTCGAAACAAGGTTTAATGCGTATTTAATTCTGTTTTGTATTGTTATCACTAAAATGTGCATTTTTTAAATTTGTATTTAATTAATCAAATTAATAATTTAGGAATTTATCGATGTAATCTCGATAAACTCTTAATTCAACTTATAAATCAGTTATTTATTGGTTTTAATCACTTTTTTAAATATTATTTTTTAATTTATTAAAAATATATTTAAAATGAATTTAATGCAAGTCTTCAGCGGCTTATAAAAACACGCGGCGTTTCTGCGCTGCAACGGTATTAAGGACAGATTAATCTGTGATTAATGCCATTTAATCACAGAGACTGCGTTTTTTGACCATTCGTTTGTTTTTATTAATCAATAATTTTTATTCAAAATATTCAAGAGTTAACAAAGGGTTATACGATTTTTTTTCGTAGGAACGGCTTGTGTCGGCTGAAAGTGTAGTATCGAGAGGCTGTCAACATAGTAATGTACACGATATTGCTATATGATTAATGCTTAATTAAGATGTACATTTTTTTGTTTAGAAAGTTATGAGCATTTCGTGCGATGTATCGAGCTCGTATGACGCAATCGAAGATATGGTTGATAAGGTATCATCAAAATTAAAATAGTAAACATCGAATTCAATTCTCAAATAGAATTGAATCGACTCTTTAGAGAATGGATTTTCTTATTTTTGGTTGTACCTTAAATTTTTGATTTTAGTTTTTATTAAGCAAATTTACTGATTTTCTGTATTTGAATTGATCAAATTTACTGATTTTTACTAATTTTTCTAATTTTCTGTATTTGAATTGAGTAAACGCTTTAAACTAAATTTATAAGTTTTTTTTTAAACATTATATGCCTATCTTTTTCACTTTAAACGTTTTAAAAATGAGACATCAATTATTGCTAATAAATTTTTATTTATCTATGTGAGTGCCGTGACAATCTGTCATGGCACTTACATATAGATGATTTGATACGTAAATGCGCACCCCGACTGTATTTTCTGCGCAAACTTTAACTACAGGGAGCGCTTCCACATCAAATCGAACAAATATATACAGCATCCGTAATTTCTTTGCTAACTTATTGGTATCCTGTTCACATAAACGTAGAAGATGCTCGTCGACTAAAAGTTATCCACAACTATACACCACGCATTGCGGAGAAACCATTTACATCATTAGACGATATTTTACTATCGTCTAATGTAAAATAATTGTTTTACATTAATTATTTAGCCTATCTTTTTCATTTCAAACGTTTTAAAAATGAAACATTAATTATTACTAATAAATTTTTATTTATCTACTACTGTTTATGCATTGAAACAAATTTCCCGCAGCTTATAGATCATCCATTTTCGCAAATATCATATCGTGGACATTATCACATAGTTTATTATCATATAAGTTTCATATTATCATATAAGTTTATAGATATTACAAACTTATATAATATAATACGTAATATTGATAATATTTTATGCATTATAATATTTATATTATTATATTATTTTTATTATTAAAATTGAATGTCTTTTGGTAAAAACATTCAATTTTATAATTTAGATTAAAATGATAGAAATTAGTTTTAAATTTTTTAATATTAGCAGATTATTATTTATCAAGATTTTCATAATAGCAGATTCATATTTCATGCGTTCTAATATTTATTATTATAACACTAAATGTTATTATTTTAATCTAAATAAAAGATTACTTAGAATAAATTAATCAAAATAAATTCAATTTTTAATAATAAAAAATAATATATATTATTATATTAATAATATAATAAGATAATATATTAATAAAACTTTATGAATAATATGATATTATTTAATAGATATATTATAATATCGAATAATATTAAATACGGGTCAAAATAAATTGTTTTGTTTGGCGAACCATCCCCAAGAATTAAAACTATTGAATTTTATTTAAATATTTCGGATGTTCGTGCAGCCCTTTTGAATCTGAAATTTATACATAAGCGTTAGAAATTAAATCAAACAGAAAATCATAACATCAATTAATCCTATAGACATGAGGTGTGATAATGCAATTTTAACAACGAAACTTTTCACAGAAGCTGCTGCAGATGTTGCCTAATATGAAAGTATATCACAAAATTCTATTAAAAGCGCTTCCCTAATTTGGATAAGAACTTGACAAAGGCATTCATCAAGCTTAAAAATAACACAGATTTGACTATTTGCCAATCTGAAATGGTAAATCATTGGTTGTGCTAGATTCAATTAATTACATCTTACACGGAGAAAAACTACTTAAGACAACGAAATTCTCTAAACTGACTGAAGACCCAACAAAACAAAGAGAACGATTACTCAACACCCCACTAAAACTCCTCAAGTTGAAGGGCAATATCCCCGAAGGCTTATTCCAACAACTTCATGCGGTGGACTCTTTTATCGGTTTTATGTATTAACTGACGAATACACATTTACCAAACCTTTGCATGATGCCAGTGATAGCATCTTATATGTGTTTCAATCATAGGTTGGCCAGTCACATCAACGGAAAGATTAATGAATGTAGAGAAATAAGCCATTTATTTATAAGGAATTGTGTTGAATTCGCGAAATAAAGGCTTAAATTGAAATGTTATGGTCATTGGTTTATGACGACTGATGTAGCGTCGTTATTTACAAACGTTCCTTCGGCAGAAGCAACATACATAGCAGCGGAACTTCTTAATTCAATTGTACTGCACCAAAATTAAACAAAAGAGAATGGACGGAATTAATCAATCTATGCACGAATAAATCAGCTTTCCTCTAATCAAAAATTTAAATTTTATATCCAAAATTTATATTTTTTATTAAATTTTTTTTTGTATTTTACGCCATAATTATAGTCAGTTAAAAGTAACGGGCCGATCGATATTCTAATTTGCAACGCCGGCATTTGCTTCCCTGTGGAATGTGCGCAGGCACAGCCGTCTCAAATTAAAGTAAGCTAATTATATAGATACGAAGATTATTTAGGTTTGTTCATCTGTTTAGGAATCTATCAACGTAAATTTGATGGGTCCTTGTTTGCTGTGCAAAGCATCTTTAAGTAAAATGTCGAAACCTGCAAGGATAGTGCTTTTATCTTCGCAAGCTGGACAAATAGGTCTATATGGTTATAGTTCGTACTCACCTGCCAAATTTGGCTTGCTTGGTTTAGCTCAGTGTCTACAAATGGAGGTATAAAATGAAATTACTTCAAAACGTCATTCAATTTATACTATTAAGTTACTAAAACGAGACGTTCACGTTACGGTGGCATTTCCTCCTGATACAAATACTCCTGGTTACACTGAAGAGCTTAAGCAAGCAGTATGTGATTTAAAAATTAAATATTATAAAACATTTATGTTTTTTAATATTAAGTTTTTTTCTAGTTTTCTATATTATAGTATTATTATCAAACCAAAAACAATTAATTAGTTGACCGTTGTATAGCAATTGGCTGTACAAATTTAACATCGAATATTTACTTTTATGCAGTAGTATACGTTAGAAACGTTTGATATCACTTGATTTAATTATAAAACAAGTATAATTGATTATTTTTTAAATTAAATAAATTATTATTAAATTATTATCTAAAAACAATAAAAGTATCGTTATTTACTTTAAAAAAGTAGATAAAAAATAAAATTACTTTTTTATTTAAGGTACAATCAACAACCTATCTATATTGGCAGCTTCTTTTTATTACAATATAAATTGTTTTTATATTTATATAAAAATATAAATATCTCTTTATTATATTATTTTATTATTTGGGTTTATAATTATAATATTTTGAAATATTAATGGATGAATTTTAATTATAAATAAATTTTGAATTATAAAGATACATTTGTACAGCATTTGAAGTTAATTATTTTGTCTATAAGATTTTACTGCTGTAGCAATGTCAAAACGAAAGACTGCTACACGTAAGAATAAAGAAACTCGCATAATATATGACTATTTATTATATTCAAGTACATTTAATATACGATCATTTAAATAATTCACGTATGAATATTCACATATGTGGCATAAAATTTTTTAAATGTTAATCTCAAGTGCATATCAAGCACACATTATAAGAATGCAATTATATTTAGGCGAATGCAATATCATTCGCCTAAATATCAAGAGTTATTGCTCGGAAAGCAATAACTTGGTTTAGGGCAATTGATAATTTTTGTTATAAATATTTAAAATAAAATAAACCAAATTAAACTATGCTAATTATATTCAAATATATTTATTTTAATTGATTAAACATCAATATCAAAGTTAATGTTGATGATTAAATAGTAGTATTGGTATAGAAAACGTTTTTAAGGATGTTGTTAGACATATAAATTAATAATAATTTTAATATTAAATTATACAATATACTATTTATAAAGTCATATACTTTGATGAAATTAAAGTTTTAGAAAACTCCAACACTTTTACAATGCATATAACTCAGAAAAGGGTAAATATGCAGGGTCAATAATTACCTCTTCCTTCAAATGTTAACTAAAAATATATCATTTAGCATAATTCAGGACACGATTAATTTTTTTTTCAAGATTCAAAATTATTTAAAAACATAAAAATAATCTGTAAATAAACAAATTTTTTGTTTCCCTGAGTTACACACCCACATCTATTGCATTTAAAAGAGATTTTTATACTTTCGTTTTCTTTGTGAAAACCTATTTGACATTTTAATACATGCTGAACACTCATCAAATACATTATGAACACTCTCCATGTGTTTTCCAACGATTTCAAATATCTTGGATTTTTGAAATTTTAAAATAATGAAATAAGAATTTTTAAGTAAAAATATTTTATGGATAATAAATAATATGCTTTGTATTAGAATAAGATAACTTAGAATTTATTAACTGAAATATTTAAATATTATTAGAAATAAATTTGGACTGTCAAGCAGAAAATTTTTATAGACGGATAATAAATAATATACTTTGTATTAGAATAATTGGCCTCTCTGCTATGTTGAGTTGAGAAATATGGGTCGAAACCTGATAACATAGCAGTTCCTCCTGACGGCCTCTATTCTTATACGTCGTTTGTTATTTATTAATCAATTCATAAAATTGACTTTTATTTTAATTTTCAATTTTAAATTTTAACTTTATATAAATTATATATATTATTATTAAATTATTTTATAAATGATCACAAAAATTATCATAAAGATGGACTTTTATTTTAAATTTTAATTATAAATTCTATAGTTATATAAATATAAATTGTATAAAATCTTATATAATCATTTATTATTTATATTTATTTGTCTTTATTTTTAATTTATAAATAATATAAGATACTTATACTCAGTTAGCTGATCTGGATGGATGATAAACCATAGATGATAAAGCTGAGATCCTAGATAATCAAATCAAACTATAAACCATAGATGACTAACCTAAGATACTAGATAATCAAATTTCAGCAAATTTTATTATTTTATTTTATTGAAGTAGACTGAAATGCACTTTTCATTAGTCAACCAACAACAAATATATGATGCAATAGCAAAAACGTCTAATGCAACTAGTCTCTATCACAAACGTTCATAAAAATTTTCATTAAATCACAGGATATTTTGCACGGATCAATCGACCTATTGCGGTAGTTAGTAAAAAAAATTAATAAGATAATAATTAATAAATAATAAGATTTTAATAATATTTATAAAATCCTTATACGATAGGAGTAATTATTTTTAACTATTTTCGAAAAATATTTATAAAAATAAATAGTCACGTGATAATGTTACAAAAGAATATATTATTTAATTAATTGTATTTGAGATTTTTCACTCTAAAATTTTATTTGGCAGTATGGACTAATGAGAAAGTTCCTTTGATATTTTAGGAAGATTCATGGGTAGATGAAGTTGAAATTTATTTAAATTAATTTTAAAGGTGTCTCGTTGTTTTGACTTTTGAATTGTCGGAAAACTTATCTTACATCGTAAATAGCACGAATATTTTTAATATTTAATTTTAAATATAATATTTAATATTAAATACTTATAATATTTTAAAAATTTAATATAATATTTTAATAATAATTTATTAAAAATGAATAATTTTTAATAAAAATTTATTAAAAATTTTTGAAATTAAAAAAATTTCAAAAATTAATTAATTTTAAATTGTAAACATTCGAGCATAGTAAACGTATTTAAAGACTTAAGACTATCCTCTTGATACACATATGTTTGTGTATATCTAAGTGCTAAAGGTTTAAAGTGTTTCTTGTTATATACTGTATACTAACAATATATTTTAATATATTTATTATATTAAATATATAAATATGTTTAATATATTTAATATATTTTATTATTTTTTACGCTAAATATATTTTATTTAGTATTTGATTATAAATAGTATTAAAATTGTATTTTCTAATATTAATTATTATTTAAAAGCTACTTTCCTGGCCTTTTGTCAATTTATTTAATTTCTTGCACCATTGTAGATGGTTTTGTAATAACCTTATTTTCGTATGTAGAGCAAAATAACTCAAAATATTAGTCAGCGCTCAGGTACCATGGAGCCGCATAATGTTGCTCGAAAAATCTTAGACGCAGCTCAGGTTTGACTATTTTATTACTGCTATGTAAAAATATTGCACATACAGAATGGAAAGTTTGCATGTACTTTTGGGATTAATGGACTGTTTCTTCACATAGCAACTAGTGGAGCTTCACCCATCTACAGCTATTGGGAAGTCATTGTTCAGGTAATTGAGATATAGATCAGCGTTTTAACTTTGTGTAAATAGCCAGTGAATAGGTTGGGAATCCAGTTAAAAATAAATTTCTAAAGATTCGAAAGTGTGTAAAATTAAATCAATTTGATAAATCGCGATTCCAAAATAATTAATAATTAAATATAAAAAAAGTAATTAATTAATATTTTAAAATAATTAATTTTGTCTTTTTGTCATGTGCACTAACAGTTTTTGTGCACTCAAAAATACATTGTGTACACAAAGAGACAGATAACGTGTACACAGGTTAGTTTTATACGTAAGTTAATGAGAGGCAATTTTATAAATGCATATAATTCGCATTTGCTTGTCAGTCTTTATTTTTCATCATTTCGGATCATATATTTTTAAACCTTTAAAGACATATTTATCGTAGCAATAAACTTATAGCCAATGAAAGAAAATGGTAGAAAATTGAAGAAAGAAAAATTGATAAAAAAATGATAGAAAAATCCAATGATATACACTTTATACACATTTAAAAAATGTATATCTAGATATAAGCATTTAATTAACATTAACTAAAACTACTTTTAGTTTATATCGTAAAGATGACATATTTAAATTTACAAGAAACATATTTTTGCATGAGCATTCATGCATACCATATAATATAAAATATAATACATTAAATAATGAAATTTTAAGAATTGCAACAATATGTAATGATATTGGCTTTCTTCAAAATCATTAAAATAATTTAATAGATACATATGTTAAACTAGGTTACTATAAAAATAACATCAATTTACGGATAATAAATAATATACTTTGTATTAGAATAAGATACTAGATAGTTTTATCAGAGGAAATACATCATTAGCATGTATTTGGCCCCGCTGCTATGTTGGGTAGAGGAGTTAGGGGCCGAAACCTGATAGCATAGCAGTTCCTCCTGATGACCTCTAATTCTTATTCTGATACAACGTCTGTTATTTATTAGTCAATTCATAAAAATGACGTTTATTTTAAATTTCATTTTTTTAACTTGATTTAGATTATAGAAAATCTCAAAACAATTATTAATTTTATTATTTAAGTATTAAATTTTGATTTAGCATTATTATGTTTTGTTTATTTTATAATTATATTAAATACGTAGACTCAGTTAGCTGATTTAAGTTATCAAATAAATAATTCAAAATTATTAATAAATAGCAATTCGTATTGGTTATGCAAATTAGCTGATTTGATTAGGTGAACGATTCTATAATTTTACAAACTTAACAATTAACTGCAATTCAAAAATACTACTAAAGTAATATCTACCTTTCTAATTATTTGTCTTAAAAATGTATTTAATTGTTTAAACAGTTTAATTTGTAAAATTGTGTTTAATTATGATTGAACACAATTCTGAATCTATTAGTGTAGAAATTAAATCATGATTATTCCGATTAAATGATGACATAAAAATACAATTTTGACCGTCACTTTACTTAAATTTTATACTTACAATAATTTGATTTTGCTACAGTTTCAAATTTCTAGAATTTTAATTTTTCTAAAATGTTAAAAGAATTTGTGTTTAATTGTGTAAACAATTTAAAAAATTTAATTTCTAAAATATTTTCTCATTCATTTGTTTATAATACAAAAAGTTTCAAATTTTGTACTTTTTTACTTCATAAATTTAAATTGAATTATTATTTTAATATTATAATATTAAACTAATTAATATTTTAATGTTTATTATTAAATAATTAGTTTATAATTTAATAATTTCACATATAATATTTAATATTAACAATATTAATTTTAATAAAAAGTTCTTTATAATAGCGTTTTGTCAACAAAGGAATCAGTCAAACTGAAAATTGAAATAAGTCGGTCCTCAATGATTCTCATTTATCTAAAATGAGCGTAAATCAAATATTTAATATTTGCTATCATTGCTAATCTTTTGGATTAAGATAATACAATAGAAAATGTATTCCATTTCTAGATTTTTATTGTCCATTCTAGCTACATTGTCTTATTCTTGCTTTTCATTACGTTTAAACGCTTGCATTGGAGTCTGAATTACATTGGACTCTGCAAAACAATTAAATACTGTAACATCTAAAAATGTTCTCTTATTCTGGATTATTTAGTCATATGCATATTTTTTAGATATGCATATTTATATATCATATTTAATGATAAAATATTCTATCATAATTTATATAATATATCGTAATACTATATTTTGAAAGGGTAAATTTATTGATGAAAGTCAGTAAAACCAAAATGTATAAACAATATGATGTACTTTGAAAATGTATTAAAATAAAAGTTGGAATTTAAAAATAAGATAAAATTTTGAACTACTGGCAAGGTTGCACATAAAAATAGTCTTCGTTAGTCAAATACTAATTTTACAGCACAAGATATTGGCACGATTATTGCAGCAAATGTATCAACGCAGAGTATTGGATGACAGGTCTGCTATTTACTTAATTACTCGTTTCGCTGATGGTCCTAGTCCGCCTTTACCTCTTATTACAATGTATAGTCAGCGAAGATATTTGCCTACTATTCACAAAGGTATATCAGGTTTATGTATTTTTACATATCGTGATATTTGAATAGATTGATCATTCTTAGGAATGATTAGAACAGAGTTAAGTGGCTTAAAAATACAGATTTACACCAAGCGCCACTCAGTCAGATCACCATAATTTCATTGGTAAACCACATTAACCTTTGCTGATTTCCACTTCGTCGTAAAGTTGCATTAAATGTAGTTCGATTGATATCAATCGGCACATTTCGTTAAATCTTTAATTTTCCTTACAATGTTTTGTATAATTGTAAGCATTCTTCGGAGATTGGCAATAGGGAGAGTTGCGAATATGAAATGTTTTATATCTGAACATGGTTGTTTCAACATTATATTTTAAGCCAATCGTAATACTAATTTTATTGATGATATTTTGTATAATCATATTCACATTATTTAATGTTTAGACGCTTTTGGCAATCCCAGCAAAGTTAAGCATGTGTATAGCAAATCGAAGCTTTTACCATTTGGTTGACACGGCAAAAGATCATTAATCACCGCGGGTAAACGATGAATTATATTATCAACAAATTGACGACCAACACTCGTTTATTCGCAATATTCTTAAATAACAATCGTATTATAAAACAACTAATTTACGTTCGTTTTGTCCGGCGAATTTATAACTGCTTACATTTGAACTGCTTGACATATTAATTTTTAATATGTTTGATTGATTAGAAATTTAATAAAAATAAATTTGAAATGTTATAATTCAGCGAACGAAATCGAATGAAATTTAAATTAAATTTTCATTTTTCAAATGCTTAAATGATAATTAACAAAATAATTTTATTGTAAACGAACTAAATGTAGCAACTTTTGGCTTTGCCATATATAATATTTTCGAATATGAACTATTGAACTGTTCAACAATTGCTGCAATTATTAAAAATAACTGATTCTGATCCACCTTTTTAATTGTGGAATGTTGAATCATGATCAATAAAACATTAATTTAAGTTTATATTTCAATGGCTACTACTAGCCTCACAGGAAGAAAACGATTATTTTCATTTGTAGAGCAATTTCGATTTACAAAACTGTTTAATTTAAAATCTAATTGTTCAAGATATAAAAACACCATTTTTATTTTTAAATCAATTTGTAATATAATTCATAAAGAGGACGATTACATTATACGAACATAATTTAAACTAAAGTCTTATACACACTTAATCACTTTAAAGCAATTAGGATTTATAGTTCCTTAATATCCATTGATTAAAATATATATGAACCGTCGATCAATTGATCATCTTCTGTTGTGGGTAGTCTACATGAACATGAAGTATTGAGTTATTTGGTATATTAAGTTCGCAGAATGTTCTTTCAACACATCTGTCTATTCGAAACAAATCATAAAATACGTAGATCTCCTCAAATGGTCTATTTAGTACTTCACAAAGTTTATTCATCAAATCTTTGATTTTAGGTTCTTTTTGGCACTTAAAGTGTACCTGTAGATTATCACTACCGAACTGAATAACATGGCATCTCTCGTACACATATCTTATTATAGACTTTGCTTTTAAATTATCTTTACAATAATGATGACGCTCATCGTATACAGTTGTGTTATTCGATGTATTGAATGAGGTACGATTTTTAGCTAGATCAGGATGAATAGCGTCTGTTTCATTGAAGGAATAGAGTGTATTTTCCTGAAACGTGATATCATCGTTGTTATAGTATAGATTATCGTCATCGTTTACAGCTTTCATCTCCGAGATTTATAGTTTATCGCTTATCTATTTCAGGGGACTTTGGTTATTGCATATTGTTTAACGTGTATTTTATAGTCTAGCTAATCGAGTGTAGTTTCCATGGAAACTATTATGCATTTATTTAAAGCATTTTACATGTAACTAAGTGGCCTACAATTAATCCTTAAAATTATCTTAAAGATGCTCGGTGATCAAGAACAAATTAAGATGTATGGACATATACAATGGATGTGGCATATATTTTGTTTTATTAATAAAAACCAATTTAAAATTTAATTTTTGCACTAAATATGTAAAAACTCATGTTGACAATCCTATTAGATTTAATATTTAATCACCATAATAATAAAATTAATCTATAATATAGATTAATTAAAATTAATTAATCTAGATTATTATTAATTATTATTAATCTATAATATTGATTAATAATATTAATCTATAATATAGATTATATAATATATATTATATATTCGCATAGCTTTTATTTAAATTAGCTTTGAAAAAGCTAGGTGATAAAAATATAAAATTTTAACGGAAATGATGTCTACATTATTATATTATCTGAATGCTATTCCAAGCAAATCAAATATTTTTATATTTTTTGAAATTTATATATTTTAATATTTAATGTTTTGTTAAATTCTTATATTTTTTGTTTGAAAACATACGAACTTAACATGTTCCTGTCTATTTGACGAAGAGTGGCAAACGACATTTCAATAACGACGGGTTATTCAATGAATATATCTTACAATAATAAGGAGTAGGCTTTGTATACGTTAGTGAATGTGTAGGCAGAATTTTTAAAACGTGTATTACGATACAAAGCTCGGGCAAGAATGAAATAGTTGAGACTTCAGTTGAAAAGCATTTATTTTGTTTGTAGACAAAAGGAACTTATCACGAATTGTAATGTAAAGGTGATAAATGCGGTGCTTGGATAAATGTGTTGTTAACAAGGTTTGTACTAACAGATTTACAGATCGTGTAATCTTGGTGGATTATGTGAAGATAGTTCGATACCTTCCTTTTCTTTAGCGTTTTTTCCGCTTCGTTACGGAGTCCGCCTAGAACATGACCGTACCATTGTAGTCGCATTTGGCGAAATTCATTGAGACAGCATTTCATATTGTCGATATAAAATGTTTCTACGGCTGGCTTGCCACGGAGTTTATAGCTAATCTCTTCCTTTCTCAGAACGGGCTTAGGACCGGTAATGGCGGAGTTAGTCAGGACAGGAAATTGTGAATTGCATAAAAGAGTAATTGAACTATCAGAAAAAGTTAATAAATTAAAATATGCAAGTAAAAAAGGAGAAGAAAAGAAACCCGAATAAAAGTTTTGCGAATTTACTTAACTTGCTAAACAAGTATACCTTAACAGAGTCTTTACGGATGGAAGAGCAACGTGGAGAAAATGCTGTAATAGCAGGAGCGAAGAAAACTGGGGATGTTAAGGCGTTGATGGATTTGTTATTGCAAAAAATTGGGATATCGACTTCGCCATTATCAATTCAAAGATATTATGAATTAAAAGAGGTGACGGTAGTCACTTGTAGAAAGTAAAAGTGGAAAAATCTTTATTCAGAGATTAAAGCGGAAAGAGAGGCTACGTGATATATAACTATTTAGACGGGTATATATAACACCAAATCTTTCCCCATCTGAAAATAATATCAATTACGCACAGAACGAAAGTTACAAGATAAGTTTCCAAATTATAAAGTTTATATTCTTAATGGGCTGTGTAAGGAAAGTGAAACAATCTAGTAATCAATAAGAAAAGAGTGTAACTTTATAAATTAAAGTCGTGGAATGTGAGACTTCTTGTGGGAATGCTATTGTGTTCGAATGACTAGAGACGGATATAGCAATTACAAGTTCGGAATTGGGGATGCATAGAGTATATAAGACGGCATGTAATGAAGTGTAGTATAATATATGTTAAACAAATACGAAAACGTCAGTGTTATTGTTGAACGTTGGTCTAAAATATGTTCTAGGCCTTGATATCAATATAGTGTAAACTACTATGATGTGATACTGTAAAACGAAACCTTTCAATTAGAACTGACATGCATTAAGCTCTTCGAATTTTTTGAATAGCTAGCCTGAAACACATTGTGTGGAAGATCAATCAGTGGTATTTTATTATCCGTCAAACCGGAATTATGCGCAGCTTTAGTATTGACGGATCGCTACTCCATGATTGTAGAAACAACAACATCTTATTTCATCAATTGTTATTTCAACCCACAATCAGGCTTGGCGTGCATTATCTACACGATATCTGATATTTTACAAAGGCTAAATAATGTTAAACAAGAAATATTTGGCGGTAACTTTATATAGGATTTGAGGCAAGCATACGAGGATTTTAGATTTGATGAAATCTAAAAATAAGAGCAATAAAGAACTTAACTATAAACTTATTAATATGATCTTATTAACCTATTAACATTATCTGACATATTAATCACACATGAGAAAAATAAGAACAATAAAGAACTTAACTAAGAACTTATTAATATAGTCTTATTAACTTATTAACATTATCTGACATATCAATAAAACAAGGGAAGAAGTTTAGTGGATCTTGTTAAGACATGCGTTAAAAATATAGCATCTGTTAAAGTCGATAGTACTTCAAATATATTCTTCCTAACAACACTTTGTTGGCAAGAAAAAAAATAAAAGTAACACAATTTTTCTTGTCAACCACTGGTCTGAGTGTTGGGTCGTGGAGGCAGTGTACGAATCAAACTACTCCAGACATCGCGATCCTGAGCGATAGACCAGAGTTCTCTTTCAGATAGCCCAAGGTGGTCTTCGGCCGGTTTCGAGATTTGATCTCTCCACCAATATCGGGGTCTACCTCTGGTCTCTTCCCAGAGATTCCGACCTGGAAAACCCTCCGAAGAAGACGATCCCTAGACATTCTCAGAACGTGTCCTAATCACCTCAAATGACTTTCAATGTTGAGAAGCAGCGACTTTACTCTGAGTCCATCCAGGATCACCGAATTCCTAACCTTATCTCTAAGATTAGACCGGCCACACCGCGAAGGAACCTCATTTCGATCGCCTGTATCCGAGATATTATTCTTTCGGTCAATGACCATAGGTTAAGATAGGAACGAAAATTGCGTAGTATACCGAAAGCTTCGCCAGAAGACTCAACCCACGCTTCACCACGACATACCTGTACAGAGAATGCATTGCTGCGTTAGCTGCACAAATCCGCTTATCAATCTCTCTGATGTTCATGCCGTGCCCCAAGATACATGAAATACCCCAAAATACATGAAATCCTCCATATCAGGAAGAACATTTTCCTCAATCCGGATTTACATTGACATCTGAATCCTACACGAACAGATAGGGACAGTCTTGGAGGTACTAGCCAACATCCCTGTCGCTTGGCATTCCATCGTAAATCAATCTAGTCAACATTTAAAGTCATTTGGGCGGGAAGCCAACAAAACAACATAATTTGCAAAACGCAGGGATGGTATCCTGATGGAATTAACCTGATGGCTGACATCCGTAAGAGCAGCCAGTCTCGTAATTTTGTCCATGTAAACACGATCAAAAGTGGAGACAAAGGACAATCCTGACGAAGACCAACACCTACTGTAAATGATTCAGACTTCCTACCTAGAACACGAGCATAACTCATACTTTGTTCATACAAAAAAGCTAAAACTACCCGAATATAGTGTGGTACTCCATACTTCCTTAGCACCTCCCACAACCTCTCTCGCAGAACTCGGTCGAACGCCTTTTTGAAATCTAATAAACACATGTAAACCGGTTAAGTGAACTCTCGAGACCGTTTGAGGATAGTTGAGAGAGTAAAGTGCTGATCCGTAGTTCCACGACCTGGACGAAAGCCGCATTGTTCCTCTTGCAAATGTTTCTCAACTATAAGATGTATCCTTAACTCAAGAATCCTACCAAATAGCTTACCAGTTTTGCTAAAAATAGTGATGCCCCGATAATTGAAACACACTCTTCGGTCACATTTCTTAAATATCGGTACCACCGCCCTAGTTCGACACTCACTAGGAACGTTGTCCGACTTCAAAGCAACTTTTAAAATCCGGGTTAGCCACTTCATGCCAACAACATCGAGAGCCTTTAAAGTTTCAAGTTGAATATCGTCTACTCCAGAAGACTTGCCATTGCGAAGTATTTTAACAACAGCAATGACTACTTCCAAAGAGATGAGCTCTTACGTTGGTTCTAAAGGATCTACTTCTACAAGAGAAGGCATATCCACCAGATTAAGGAGACTCTTAAAATGCTCTTTAATGTCAGTCAGCATAGATCCTCTCTTGTCATAAACAGTATAAAGAGTTTTCTGCTTTCTAACACGAAGATTTCTTATCGCCCTCCAGAACATCTTTGAAGCTGACCTATTATCAAGTTCTAAGTGCTCTTCAAACTTCTCCCAAGCCGACTTCTTCGTTTCGGTAACTGATCCAGCTGCATCTCTCTTTGCCCTTCGGTACTTGTCTACAGCTTCCACTGATTTATCTGACAAAGTTGCCTTATAAACTTGTTTCTTCTGTTGGACAAAATCTCTAAATTTTGGTGTCCACCAAGCAGTTCGAGTATTTTCTCCGCGACAAGCACCTAAGAACTTCGATTCACAACTTGTCACAGTTGCTTTGGCGAGCAAGGATCCGAATATTTCCCATTCATGATCAATGTTCTTCACCTCTTCTGGCAACCGAGAAAAGTCCTCCTGCATGTATCCAGAAAAACGTTATTCGACAGAAACATCTGCTAGACGCTCTCAGCACGCCTTCACACAACGTTTGGGTTTACCAAACTTGTCTAGCATCCGATCCTGCCATCGAAGTTTACTAACTACAAGGTAGTGATCGGTTGGCAGCTCAGCCCTTCTCTTCACACGAGTGTCCATATGCCATGTGCATCTATGGATCTCCTTATGTTTAAACATGGTGTTGGTTATGGACAAATTGTTACGCGAACAAAAATACAATAATTCAACACCACTCGCATTCAGATCGGATAGTCCGTTCTTTCCTAATATTCCCTTACAAGTGCTACTGTCGCTACTAACATGAACATTGAATTCACCCGTTAGAACAAGGGAATCTCTAACAGGAGTACTATCAAGAAGAACCTGAAGATCCTCCACGAAGGCTGCGTATTTCGAGATAATGTTGGGAACATTCGCACACACAACAGTTATCCTCTTTCTCTCTTTGACTAAAAGTCTCAGTAACGCCAGCCTTTTGTTCACTGAGTTAAACCTATATCCCACGAACAACACCCCGAGACTTGTAAGTATCCCTACACCCGCCTGTCGTCGCTTTCCGTTGGTAACTCCCGAATCGTTTCAATATCCAATATAATTTTTGGTTGAAATTTTTTTATTTAAAATATTTAGTAATGAATTCTAGTAATTTAATTCATTAAATTAATGCAAAATATAAATATATAAGCTTATTTATATTTTTTATAAATATTTCCAATCTAAGTTATCGAAACTAGAGGCGGAATTCTTAGAAACACCGGCTACCATTATTTAATCTTTTCGATTGCTTTGACATGTCAAAAGGACCTATTGCATTTGTAGTCTTGCCGTAATAATTGAGGAAGTCTAAGACACGTATTTTCGTGCGCTTATCTTTAGAAGATGCAGCTACGCGAAACTGTCAGGATCCGTTAAAATATGCATGCTTAACAGACGGTGCGGATACATTTACCATAACTGAAAATAGTTTTTCTCAGAGTATGACACAGAATACTCGTATGTTTTCCTATTTGCACGGCTGAATGTTGATATGCATTCAACCGTGCATTGATATAACGTTCGTGAATTGATAACTGATTCAGTTATAATCAATAGTTTGCTTAAATCATTGATTTTACACTTTTCTCGTGATAACCTTCATTGTCAAAATATTTAATTAATTCATTGCGATTTAATTCTAGTAGTTTCCTATCTACATCAATATTTTTAGTGCTACTTTGTTCTTACAAATTGAAGAACTTGACAATTTTGAACCAAAGGTTGTTAATAAATCGAACTGGTTAGTCTCATTATCAGTAACATACAAGAATGTGAATCGTTCATAATAAATTTGGTCTTATCAGTTATAATTACTGATCTAATCATTTAAGTATTCGAGCAAGATAATTGTTGAATGTAATTAAGGAAATTGCTATCAAAAGGGTTAAATTATAATTCGTAATATAATGACTTAAATTCGTTAAATTCTTACTTTAGTAAGCTGATTAATAGCGAAAGTTTAAATACATGCAAGATAAAAATTTTGAAAGTAAATGGAAATAACAAACAATTATAAAAAGAAAGATGGAATTAATGAATAAATTAAAGGTATGATGATGAAAGGTAAATATATGTATACAGAACTTACTAAATTAAAGGATAACTATATAATACAACTATTGATAAAGCTAGTAATAACTTTGTCTTCATATGCAAAAAGCTTTATTATGATATACTAATGAAAGAGGTTAATTCTAATGATTTAAATGTAAATCCAACATATGAACGTAGTGAGTTGAGTTTAGAAACAATTATTACAAGTCACTGTTCTATAATGGATAAAAAGGGTATAAAGGTTGAATTAGATAATAAAACTATACCTATATTATATTGGAATCCAAAATTACATAAAAATCCAATAAAACCTAGGTTCATATGTAGTGCGTTTAAATGTACATTACAACCACTTTCTGTCTATATGAATAAAATACTTAAAGTAATTAAAGCACACTTTAGCAAATATTGCAAGGTAATCGAAATTAATACTGGTATAAAACACTATTTCAGTATTAATTCTACAAAAGAATTTTTAGAACAGACAAAAGGAATAAATTTTCAAAATATAAATACATACGATTTTAGTACGCTTTATACAAATCTAGATTTAGTAGATATTAAAGAAGCGTTAGTAAAATTAATTAATCTTATATTCGGAAAAAGATATACATATATATGTTATAATAACTATAACGCCTATCTAACAAAAATTAAACCATCAAATAAATATAAATATATGGATAAAATTGAATTAATAGAATCCTTAAATATTTTGATAAATCAAAATTATTTAAAAGTAGGGACATCTATATTTAGACAAGTAAAAGGTGTTCCAATGGGTGGTAATAGTAGCCCAATTATAGCTGACTTGTTTTTAAGCTTTACAGAATATGAATTAGTTCATAGATGCTTTAAGCTTTAAGTTATAAAGCTTAAGTTTTAAGCTTTATAAATAAGTTCTTAAGTTTTTAAGCTTTAAGAATAATTTATTTTAAGAATAAAATACTTAAAGTGATTAAAACACACGTAAAAAAATATTGTAAAAGAAATTAATACTGGTATAAGACTATTTCAGTATTAATTTCAGATCAATTATTCCTTGAACTTTAAATTCATCTTCTATTTACCCGCTACGGGATGAAATTGTATGTAATAAGCAATTTGTTTCTCGCTACGTTTAGCAGTAGAGAACATATCTCATTAGCTAGTCAAAATATGGCGAAATATAAAAAAAGGATGTAAATATAATAAGTTTTTTCTACAGATATCATTTGTTCAATAAATCAATAATTAATTAACAATTATGATCGGTTAAGTTGTATAATGGACAGTTATTGTAATACAAAATACTATAATCGTACAATAAATGTTAATAATAACAATAGAAAATATACATTAACCATAAACTTCATTAATAAATGTATAGATAACATAAATATAGCCGGACTTTTAAATAATTCTAAAAGTAAAGAAATAATAGGGTCAGATTTAAGTAAATATATTCCTAAAATAAGGTATAAACTCCTACCACCATTAGGACGAAAAATTTGTAATTATAATAAAGAATTAAAATCAATATGTAACGATAATATTAGAAACATAATGGAAACAGAATGCAATTGTAAAAGTCTTAGTTTTGATAAAATAAATGAACATATATGTACCCATAATCTAGAATTAATTGAAAATTGTGAATTAAGAAAGCTGCTATCAAAAGGGTATAAATATAGATTAAATAATAACAACGACAAAAATAAAATTTACAGTTCGTTATATAATAACTTAAATGATTACTTTAGTAAGCTGATTAATAGTGAAAGCTCGAATATATCTAAGATAAAAATTTGGAAAGATTATATATTTGATAAAATTAAAAATAAAATGAAAATAACAAACAATTATAAAAGGAAAGATAAAATTAATAAAGATATGTATAAAGAACTTACTAAATTAAAGGATAACTATATAATAACAACTATTGATAAAGCTAGTAATAACTTTGTCTTCATATGCAAAAAGCTTTATTATGATATACTAATAAAAGAGGTTAATTCTAATGATTTAAATATAAACACAACATATGACCGTAGTGAGTTAGGTTTAGAAACAATTATTACAAGTCATTGTTCCATAATTAATAAGAAGGGTATAAGGGTTGAATCAGATAATAAAACTATACAAAATTACATAATTACATATAGTGCTTTTAAATGGACATTAAAATCTAACTAAGTGTTTATAAAATATTATTTAATAGTAATCTTTAAATAATTTGAATAAGGAATAGAGGTCACCATTTTAGGTCAAGTGTTTGAATTCAAATTAAAATTGTAAATTTATTCATTAGATTTTTCAATTCGCACTTGAATCGAAATAAAAATAATTCATAACTTAAAATTTCTAATTTTTAATAAAAATAATTTAAAATTTGAGATGTGCCATTAAACATCTGTATTTATTTTAATTAATTAATTTTATTTTATTATATTATAAGCCGCATATATCGAACTACATTTACGCTTTTAATCGTGTGACTAGTCACACTTTCACAAGTCTGAACATGTGTCAAGAAAGCAATTATCTAAAAGTCCAAAATGTAAATAATAATGTAAATCAATTAAATCAGCTAACTGAGTCTACGTATTTAATATAATTATAAAATAAACAAAACATAATAATGCTTAATCAAAATTTAGTAATTAAATAATAAAATAAATAATTGTTTTAGATTTTCTATAATTTAAATCAAGTTAAAATAAATGAAATTTAAAATAAACGTCATTTTTATGAAGAAAAATAATGGATATTCAAAAACGAGGTAGTATTCAAACTATTCAAAAAAATCACGATTTGTTTTTAAAAAATCTGACGATGATGGCAAAAACCATTGAAATACTATATTAATTTTCTATATAAAAAATCACTATTTGTTTTTAAAAAATCTGACGATGATGGCAAAAGCCATTGAAATACTATATTAATTTTCAATAAATCAATATTCTTCATGATTCCATTAAATTATCGATGATATGCAATATCCCTAATGCATATTTTGGACATAATATATTGATAATGAGTCAGATCAGATAACTGATACGATATAAATTAAAAATAAAGATAAATAAATTATAATTATTAATAAATAATTATAAAGGATTTTATACAATTTATATTTATATAACGATTGAATTTATAAATAAAATTTAAAATAAAACTCAATTAATTAATTTATTAATTTTGGGTGCACAAGACGTTTCTATCGCAGTTTTTCATTCTGTTTGCAGTGATTATTATCCCATACAAATATATTGTTTTTCATTAACATTTGTATAGACTAAGTTAGAAACCTTATTTCTTTCTCAATTACATATATTTAATGTGTTACTTCAATGACGAAATACAAAATGAATAAATTCTTTATCATCCACTAAGAAAAAATATGAAGAAATTAAGATGATCAGATAACTGAATCTACGTATTACCTCGTTTACTCGCAAATAATATACCTTGCAATTACCTCGTTTTTGAATATTTTGAATACTACCTCGTTTTTAATATCCATTATTTTTCTTTAATAAACTTCGATAATCAAAATTAAAGTGTCATTTTTGTTATCTAATTTGAAGATGCTATCAAATGTTGTAATTAAAGAATAATAACTTAAACTTAGAACTTTATATTGATTTTTATTTCGTATCTATAGCAATTACGTTAAAGCTTAACAGTAGTTTTATAAGTTCTAATTTTCAGCATTGCACAGTTTTAAAATTCTTTGTTGTGCGGCTGGACTGCGTCGAGGCGGTGGTACATATTCTACGAAGTCCATATCACTGCCGATATTGCCCTGTTCAAAGTAGTGAGCGCAAGCGTAGATTGTAATTACCGTGTACATTCCATCATCTGTCTCTGAAATTCTCTCTGCAACTCCATAGCCGAGTTTTGAAGTTGTTTTCCAAACCATCTGAGTGAAATGTAAAATAACACCATTAGTTGGTGAATTTCCACGATTAAAATCATAATCCTTGAATTCGCAATACCATGAGATAGAAACTGTGCTGTTCATATACTTCTTTTCAAAGTCTGCTATGTATTGCTGAGAGTTTGTTTTGGGAACGTAGATGGATTCGTAAGCCAAGTTTTCTCCCAGTTTGTCTGGATAACTGTGTTTAAATTCACCAGTTCTAGCCATTGTCTCTGCATATTTTTGAGCCGACTGATTAAGTTCTCCGTCAAGCACCAAATCAGGTACATTATGACACCTTCGCAATTGATTGTGTTGCTTCAATGCCCTTTGTCTTTGATATTCTAAATCGACTTTTGCATTAATTGATACTACGATAGTGATCGATAATATAACAACCAGTGAATACATTCTTTTCAGATCGCATCGTTCACTTGTCAAGATTCTTTTATGTGCAAAAGGTTAAATCAACCTTATTTACTGATTTTTTTAATTTTAAATCATGTCATTTCGGCATTGAAATACAATGTCATAGACAAATTAGCTACAATCATTCCGTATTAATCGATATTTTAAATGGGAATATTGATTGACTTTGAAAATAACCATCACCGTGTCGACTTTACGGTTCTTTGCCTAATACGACATGATGATACAGGATACAGATACATTTATAGGGCTTACTTTTAATTGATATTAAGTTTACGACTAACTTGCTTTAAACCGATTTTCATTTGAATGTTTTTGAAAAATAAAATTGCCTGTTCGTAAAATACCCGTGACCGCGAATTTTAAAATATCGAATTTCATTGAATTTCTGCTGTAGAAGAAATTCAATGTTTTTCTTAGTTACATGTATTTTCCGTTTATTATGTTCTGCGTTACGACATCTTGTATTAATCAAATTAATTACTTTATACAACTAAATAGGATTTTACTAGTATAATTTCAACCAAAAATATATAAACCAAAATTCCAAACAGCATGCTTTCGAATGTATATATAACATATTATAATTACTAAAAATAACTGATGCTGATCCACCTTTTTAAATGAGGAATCATGATCAATAAAACATTAATTTAAGTTTATATTTCAATGGCTACTACTAGCCTCACAGGAAGAAAACGATTATTTTCATTTATAGAGCAATTTCGATTTACAAAACTGTTTAATTTAAAATCTAATTGTTCAAGATATAAAAACACCATTTTTATTTTTAAATCAATTTGTAATATAATTCATAAAGAGGACGATTACATTATACGAACATAATTTAAACTAAAGTCTTATACACACTTAATCACTTTAAAGCAATTAGGATTTATAGTTCCTTAATATCCATTGATTAAAATATATATGAACCGTCGATCAATTGATCATCTTCTGTTGTGGGTAGTCTACATGAACATGAAGTATTGAGTTATTGGGTATATTAAGTTCACAGAATGTTCTTTCAACACATCTGTCTATTCGAAACAAATCATAAAATACGTAGATCTCCTCAAATGGTCTATTTAGTACTTCACAAAGTTTATTCATTAAATCTTTGATTTTAGGTTCTTTTTGGCACTTAAAGTGTACCTGTAGATTATCACTACCGAACTGAATAACATGGCATCTCTCGTACACATATCTTATTATAGACTTTGCTTTTAAATTATCTTTACAATAATGATGACGCTCATCGTATACAGTTGTGTTATTCGATGTATTGAATGAGGTGCGATTTTTAGCTAGATCAGGATGAATAGCGTCTGTTTCATTGAAGGAATAGAGTGTATTTTCCTGAAACGTGATATCATCGTTGTTATAGTATAGATTATCGTTACTTTAATTTACAATTAAGTTATCTTGATCCATCCTTTTGCAGTTGATTTTTGGCAAGAATATTTGTATTCTTGCCAAATATAGTGTATTCCAAATACACTATATCAAATAAACATTTGTGATGCCATACAGGTAAATTTCATCATTGGCAAATTTACAAAATTTTCAGAGCTAAAATTAGCTCTGCTTTCTTCTCAAAGCGGTGTAAAGTACAATTTTATAAAATACACTGTCTCCAAATGATAAAAATGGTTTGACGCGGTTTTACCATTTGAGAGATCATCAATGGACTGACGATCCAGAAATCAGAATACATGATGATATTTGTATGTTTAATAATAATGTTTCACCTCGTTTGTTTCTAAATATCCGAAACTATGAGTCAAATTAAATAGTAATTAATTTTAGAATCACATCATTTGTTTGAATTGTCATTCAAGGCATGAGGGAATTAAAAAATTCCCTTATGAAATTGTCCTTATTGTCCTAATTGTCCTAATCATTATTCTGATACATCGTTGTATTTCAAATTTTAAATTTAAATTTTAACTTTATATAAATATAAATTAAATAAAATTTTATATAATTATTTATAACTTATTATTTATAATAGCCTCAGCAAACTGAGTCTACGTATTTTATACTATATATAAATTAAAAATAAAGATATATAATTAACTGTTTGAACGATTCGCTATTGTTTGTGCATCATAAGAAAGCTAATTTTATCTAAAAAAGAAATTAGCCTAATGAAATCTATTATTTTAAACTACATTTAAATGAATTTTTATAATATAATATAAATTATTTGTTTGAATATATAATACTTTATACTATTTTTTGTATAAAATAAGAATATCAAATATTTGTTTAGAAAGCCCGCTCTCTCTATCGTTTTTTGCTGCTTAGTCATCAATTCAGCAAAGCAACGGAACCAAAACGTAATACATGGCGTATTTAATACGAAGTAATTTCTGTTCGTTTCAAAAAGTTTCTAAACCAGAAAATGCTCAATTAATTTTTTATTTTTGTCTAAATTCTGTTTTACTTCTAAATGAGGAAGTTCAAATATTCCTTAAAATTCGATAGTTGAATGATAATTCAAACAAGTAATCCAACATTTTCTATTTTTTGCCACATCTTATATTATCTTAGATGAAGCATTTTTAGCAAAATATTTGATGATTCCATATCTTCGTCAATATGAGCATTAATTCGTCAATTTTTCTAAAGTAAAATGCCAAACGTGTTTTATCTTTATGGTGAGATTTGTAATTCACTCTAGTCTATACAAACGATTTTATTTTAAATTCGGATATTCGTAAAATTTACTATAATTAGGTATAACTTTTACATTTTTGAAGTGTCCGTAATAAATAAGAATAAGACGTTAAAACGTTTTCTTGGTTATTATAATTCTTACAAGTTAATTGCTGAAGAAAGAAAGTTGCTGAAAGAAGAATGTATTTACGAAGATATTTACAGAGATTTACGAGGATTTACGTTGTAAAAGATATATATTCTGAAGATTAAATCACTAATTACTGATTATTCGCTAATTGTTCACTAATTGCTGATTATTCGTTCTAATAAACATACTTAAAGAACAATATTAAATCATCCCGGTGCCTATGTATTGATCAATTCATAATTGGTATCTGATGAGTACCGCAAGCAATCAATTCATGCCTTTTAAAACAAAAAATAAGAAGGTTGTCTTCGGAAGCACGACCCTATCTCCCTGGGATGCTTGGGATCAGGGAAGATGCCGTCCACTTCTCATCATATCCTTGACTCTACTAATGATGGATCGGTTCATTTAGATCTCACAGAAGACGCGACAGCATTGAATCCTCTCGGTTCCTCAATTATTGACATACTAAAATTCAAACACGTCAAAATTGTAAGGCGAATTCCAAAGGGTGCTAGATTTCTCGTGGCCGAGTATTACGCTGGCTTACTCAGGGACTTTGTTGAAATCGGCAATGTGATGGATTGGCAGAGATTATTCGCTTTACCACGTTTGGTATTGAATGTAACCGACGCATCTGACCAGTCCATCACTTCTGCCATCAAAGATCGTCTTGTCCGCTTCCACGAAATGTTTTTGGAATTCATAGCGTGCACTACGCATTCCCACGGAACAGATGATGGAATATCCCGAAATCATCTAAGGTTAGGCCACCGAGTTTCAGCGAAATTGGCTGACGGAGATATTCGTCGTGCTGTTAGACTACTTTCGTCAGAGGAATTTTTTGCTACAAACAAAGAAATTCTTGCCGTGCTCCAAGCCTTACACCCATCCGCAAACGAAACAGTTCCCATTCCTCCATCGACTGATGAAGATGATCGCCCTCATCCATGTTTAATTTTCGAATTTCGGAGCGCAATCGATTCCTTTCCCAGCGGCTCTCGTCACGGATTGGACGGATTTCGTCCCCAACATTTAAAGGATCTTGTTTCCTTTGCAGCCGGTGAAGGCGTCCACACTCTTCTTAATGCACTAGCACTGACAGTGGACCAAATAGTTAGTGGTAGGTTATCCCCTGAAGTTATCCACCTCATATTATCGGCATCCTTATGTGCACTGGAGAAAAAGGGAGCTGGGGTTCGTCCCATTGCAATCGGCACAACCATTCGACGTGTTGCCTCGAAGGTACTCTCCAGACGAGTGGCAAACAATGTCGATAATCATCTTCGTCCAGTTTAATTAGGTTGCTGCACTCCTTGTGGCGCGGAAACCATAGTTTATTCCTTAAAAATGTTCATTGAGAACACTTTAGTGCCCTTTGCTGTGGTAAAATGTGACTTCAAAAATGCTTTCAACACTGTCAGCCGCATAGCCCTACTCGATGCCGTGAAGAATCATGCACCTGAAGCATTACCATACTTTCACATGGCTTACGGATCTAAAACCCTACTTGTGTATGAAGACCAAATTATATGGTTAGAGTTATGATTGCAACAAGGAGACCCCCTCGGGTCCATAGGTTTTGCTCTAGCCGTCAACCCACTAACCCACTCATTTAAGGCGCACTTTAACACCTTTGTATTTGGATGACGCAACCATCAGGGGTGATCCATTAAAACGTTGTCTGATCTAAGTCAAATAGTTATTGACTCTGAAACTTGGTTTCTACTTGAATCCGCGAAAGTGTCAATTGTTGCTAATGAACGTCCATGATGAGGAAAAATATCAGATAATTGTCGAACGATTTCAATTTATTTGCCCTGGGATAGATGTTATTTCTATCGACAAGCCAAGTCTTTTAGAAAGCTGCGTTTTAGCAGCTAATTGGGCAGAGTAAGTAAAAAGGATCTTGCCGCAATTGGAGCTTCTAGGTCAGCGTTCATGTGAGCTTGGTGCCCACGAAGCATTGTTCCTTTTCACAAACTGCTTATATATGCCCAAGCTCCTTTACAAACTACGTACAGCCCTATTTTTCGAACACCCTGATGAGCTGCAAAAGCTGGATTCTATGCTGAGGAGATATCTTGCACGTATTCTTAACTGCCACTTAGCAGAGGAAGCATGGCGCCAAGCCGCACTTCCTGTATTATATGAAGGTATCGGAATTCGTAACACAATTGATGTTGCGATTGTGTTGCGATGTTGCGATCAGATGTCCTTTTTGAGATTTTTAAAGGCTGGTTGCCACTCATATACACGTATCCTGTTTTCAGATTCTGTATTGTTTCCTTTTTTAAATGTAATAGATTTTTCCGTAGTTTGTTACGGCAACTGTTGAAGGTAGTTATGATCTGTCTTCTCTTGTATTTTCGTATCATAAAATACTCGGTAAGCTTATCTAAAGATGAAAATAAGGCTTCATCAGTTGAGCATATTTTGGGCATTCTAATTGCTTTATTGCGAATCATATTCCTTTTCATATATGAAGGATGACAGCTAGAGACTGTAGTTATACCGGCTTCCATGTATCTTTAATAAATGGACGCGTTTGTAGGATACCGTTATCATCTTTGTATATGTGTACATCAAGCAAATTAATTGATTGACTTACATCGGAAGACTCAACTGTGAATTTTAGTGTACTGAAATTATTAAGGCGTGTTACAAAGCTTTTAAATGTTTCAATACCATGGTCCCATAAAAAGAATATATCATCGATATATCTTACCCACATGCGAGGTTTTAATACTTTGAATTGAATAAATTTCTTTTCTAGATCCTCTACGTAAAGAATAGCATAAACCGGTGCATAGGATGTTCTCATGGCTGTTCCTGATATTTGATGAAATACTTCTTCGAACTTAAAAATATTGTTACGAAGCACTGTACATTACATTTCTTTAATCTTGGATTTTGTACTGTAATCTCAACCTTCTGTTGTCATAAATTCTTCTACTGCTAATAAGCCATCGTTTGTTGGAATCGTAGTATAAAGAGATTTTATATCCATGGATACCATAAATGTTTCTGGTTTAACTTTCGTTTTTACCTCTTCAAGTTTACAAAGAAATGTATCTGTATTAGGAAGATATGATGGAACATGCCTCAAAAGTGGTGTAAGTACTTTGTGCAGATATCTTGACAACTGATCTGACGGTATGTTAATGTTATTAACAATAGGTCGTCCTGGACTGCCTTCCTTACCACCACGTTTTCATTACATATCAGTCTTAAGAGATTTACCATACCGATAATGAAAATTACTATTACTGGCTGTGTTTGGTGGCATATTTGAATATTTAATAATATACCGTAATTTGAAGAATATATTATTTTCCAAGTCAGGCATGCCATTTTCTTTAGGAAATGCTAATTGAGAAGTTTTTCTAAAAGATTTGAATAGTTTTTGCCGATTAAACTCCCGGGGCACGGGACAGAAATCTAGTCCCGAACTTTAAGCTTCTATTTGTTTTGGTGTTAATGTAATTTTAGATATGTTTGTGACAAGTTGTTGCGGATTTATATTTGTAGATGGTATTTGTCTACGTTTATCAACAAAACGTCTATTTGGGTAGTACACTATACTCCAAGAGTAAGGAAACAAGAGTAAACTATGCGGGAATAGGTGACCTCAAAAAATTCTACTCGATGCCAAATAAAATAAAAGACATTCTATCTAAATATAAAGTTGGAATAAACAATATAGGTGTCCTAAACTTCGGATGTAATCGGTGTGGGGATAAAAGGTGTGCAAATTGTACCGATATGGAGGCAGCTTCATCATTTAAGAGTAATGCCACATCTCTAAAATACAAAATCAAGGGCGAATTTAATTGTAAATCGAAGAACATAATATATTTACTAGAGTGTACAAAGTGTAAACTTCAGTCTATTGGACAGACTAGTGGATATATGAATGATCGAAGTAATTTGAGAAGATCCAATATAAAAACGAAGAAAGAAAATAATGACAGTGCCGTCCTACATGTGTTAAAATACACAGGTCACAGTTTCAAAATTAAAATTATCCAGAGTAACTTTCCATACGATTCAAGTAGAAAATATAGAGAAAATTACTGGGTCAGTCAGTTGATGTTAGATTTGAAAGGGTTAAATACGATTAACACTTACAGACTGACCTGAATTCTTTCTGATTTGCTGAATCATCAAAATGTATATAAACGTACGATTTGACTTCGTGAGCACGACTAAAGAAGGATTTTTCCGAAACGCGTATTAAACTTAGCTTTTAAAAGCCTTTTTCAATAAATTTGTATTAAACGAATTTTCTAAATTTATTATATATATGGCTTCCGGACATTTCCGCCTTAATTTTTTTTATTTCAAAATAAATTAAATAGAAGAAAATCAATAAAATGTATATAGATAAACAAACATTTTATAAAATTAAGACGCCAATTATCTTCTTGCGATACATTACATGTTTAAAATTTTTCACCTAAATTTATATTATGAACTACATTATGTATTACACCTTTTACTAACTCCATATTCCCCCTTCACTGATATATAATAATTCGATATAATCAGTTTTTATATTCTACCCATCAATCATTTAAATTTTTTCCATATTTGAACATTGGCCCAGTCGAATCAATTATGAACAATAATACATTCCCTACTAACCCTTTTTACCCCGTCCTCGATAAACAAATATTCAGTATTTAAAGGTTTTTCTTAGAATATACTACCACATATTCAAACATTTTCACTCAAATTAATATTATAAACTACAATAAGTATTACAGCATTTACTAATCCTTTATTCCCCCTTCCCGATATATAATAATTTGATATATTCATAGTTTTATTTCTTAATATTCTACCCGTCAATCATTTACGTTTTATCCATATTTGTACAATATTTATAACAATTATAGATACAATTCATCTCGTTCTTTAAAGATTGTATCACAGGATTTCGAAAGGAATACGTTTTTTATAAATTGGTAGTGCGAAAAATCGCTTAAAACTGTGGTCCAGCAGCCAAAGCTGGCTACGATTGATTTTACATCCATATAAGCTGCTAAATAACCGGACTTCGATCATCAGCTCCATTAGTATAATGTATCACTCCGAGACTCCCCTAACCACCCAGTAGTCATCCTCAGTCGGATGAAGTGGTTGGGGTGTGTTTCGACTGCTTTTGTGATAACTGCAAAATCACCAGCAATTGCTCATGATGCTAGACGAAGCTCATGTGCATAACGCGTTTTTACTGGCTTGTTGCGTGTGTGGACCTTCTAGTTATTCTTTATATGCACAAATGCGTATCCGTTGGTTACGAGGGCACTGAATTTCTCACAGGATTCTAAAAGGAATGCGTCATTATATAAATTGTTATTGCGAAAAATCGCTTGAAACTGTGGTCCAGGAGCCAAAGCTGGCTACGATTGATTTTTAATCCATATTTGCTGCTAAATAACTGGACTTCGATCATCAGCTCCATCAGTCTAATGTATCACTCCGAGACGTTCCTAACCACCCAGCAGTCATCGTCAGTCGGATGAAGTGGTTAAGGTGCGTTTCGACTGCTTTTGTGATAACTATAAAGACACCAGCAATTCCTCACGATGCTAAACAAAACTCAGGTGCAGAAAGCGTTTTTACTGGCTTGTTGCGTGTGTTGACCTTCTAGTTATTCTTTATATGCACAAATGCGTATCCGTTGGTTACGAGGGCACTGAATTTCTCACAGGATTCCGAAAGGAATACGTTTTTTATAAATTGGTAGTGCGAAAAATCGCTTAAAACTGTGGTCCAGCAGCCAAAGCTGGCTACGATTGATTTTACATCCATATAAGCTGCTAAATAACTGGACTTCGATCATCAGCTCCATCAGTCTAATGTATCACTCCGAGACGCCCCAAACCACCCAGCAGTCATCGTCAGTCGGATGAAGTGGTTAGGGTGCGTTTCGACTGCTTTTGTGATAACTATAAAGACACCAGCAATTCCTCACGATGCTAGACGAAACTCAGGTGCATAAAGCGTTTTTACTGGCTTGTTGCGTGTGTGGACCTTCTAGTTATTCTTTATATGCACAAATGCGTATCCGTTGGTTACGAGGGCACTGAATTTCTCACAGGATTCCAAAAGGAATGCGTCATTTTATAAATTGTTATTGCGAAAAATCGCTTAAAACTGTGGTCCAGGAGCCAAAGCTGGCTACGATTGATTTTACATCCATATAAGCTGCTAAAAAAATTGGACTTCGATCATCAGCTCCATCAGTCTAATGTATCACTCCGAGACGTTCCTAACCACCCAGCAGTCATCGTCAGTCGGATGAAGTGGTTAGGGTGCGTTTCGACTGCTTTTGTGATAACTATAAAGACACCAGCAATTCCTCACGATGCTAAACAAAACTCAGGTGCAGAAAGCGTTTTTACTGGCTTGTTGCGTGTGTGGACCTTCTAGTTATTCTTTATATGCACAAATGCGTATCCGTTGGTTACGAGGGCACTGAATTTCTCACAGGATTCCGAAAGGAATACGTTTTTTATAAATTGGTAGTGCGAAAAATCGTCAGCTCCATAAAATATATGACTTGCATTTAATTGAATAAAAACCGAATCTTAATGAGTCTTCGTCAATTGTAAGTAATTTGTTATAAGTTTAAAGAAGCTAAGCCCACAAATGATCAGTTAGCAAATTATAAAATATGAAGGCTACTTTATTTAAATGTGATGGTTTCAAAATAACTTAATTACATACAACTATTTGCCTAATTTTAATTGCATAATTTTACATACAACTAATAACTTACATACAACTGATCTTTTTGCATACAACTGAACAATTTCAAAATTTTTTGAAACGTAAATGTTTTCAGTTAAAAACATAATCGTTAAAAAACTAACTGATACACTCAATATTGTGTGAACATTTAATTATGGAATGAATTAAATGTTTAATTGGATGTTCACAATAAATTATAATGTAAAAATTTTAGAATGTAATTTTGTAAAATTTCATTTAATAAATCGAGGATTTTTACACAAACTGCATATTTAAACTTTAATGAAACCACTGAGAAGGAATACAAAATGTATGAATACATTTGTGCTTGTTGATTAAGATTAAGCAATCGCTTAGTTTAAATGAATAACGACTTCTCCAATTCGAAGTAATACAGACAATTTACAGATATCTAGATAATAGAACAAGTTCATCATTTGATATCTGAACTTCTTTACAAGCATGGATTAGACAAGCAATTATTCTTGCTGCAAAGTTACATCGACACATGAAATGAGCATCCGAATTTGTCTCTTGTTGTTTTAAAATCGACAACCCTATAGTTTTCGTATTGTTAATTATATCGATAATGTAATGTTTCCTCTCTACATCTTCATTTCGACCACGACTGTTAAGAGCATCACTATGAGTTGTTGAATGTAAGCTTATTTTCACGGCGACATAGCATAACACAGATAGGGTGTCAATTGAATTCGATGACAACAAATCGGTTGGACGTTCATATAGGCATTCAGGAAAGATTTCGTTTAATAAGGCTTCAAGTATTTCTAATGAGTTATTTAAACATAAACATACAATTATAGCCTGGCAGTTAACGTGCACATTTGATCCTTCATAATTACCGCTATTTACCAATATTCCTATTAGATGAGCTAAAATAGGTGTTGAACCGCGGTAGACAAGCAGACAATCTCGAATCGCTTCTGCCACAGATGGCTGAAAATAGCCGTAACTTCGTCTACTTATAAATCGAAGTGTTGACATAAGCGAATTGCAAGATGGCCTTTCGATAAATGCCTGATACGTATAATGGACGAAACAAAGACATATTGTTTTATCACTAGAATTAGATTCTTTCACTAATTCGACACTCAATCTTGAAAGGATATCATTTACATATGGTTGCCATGAATGGCTGGCAACTTGTTTCAATCTGTATGTACAAACAATAAGAGTTAAGACAGCTGAGCACGATATTTCACTAATTCGGCTTATTAGAGCCCCTGTTGCACTAGGACGTAATTTTTGATCAGTAGCTAATTGAATAACGTGACTCAATGTACTTGGTAGACTTACTAGGGAAGACAGCAGATCAGAGTCTAACGTCTGCACGCTTTCATTTTCGTTGGTATTGCTGCCA
Source organism: Pomphorhynchus laevis (assembly GCA_012934845.2). Taxonomy (NCBI): domain Eukaryota; kingdom Metazoa; phylum Acanthocephala; class Palaeacanthocephala; order Echinorhynchida; family Pomphorhynchidae; genus Pomphorhynchus; species Pomphorhynchus laevis. Next base: position 8,052 of record WNNJ02003343.1, on the reverse strand, counting down.
ATTCTGCTATTATTGTCACCTGGTTGTTCACCACAATCGGTGGCTTCACCCCCATTTGTAAGCTGATTCAACCATAATGCAGCGGACGGGTGAGTCATCCTATACTCGAAATGTAATCTCGCAAGAAAAAGGGCTGCTGCGTCTTGCTGTTCAACTGATGATGACGAATTACTGCTCGAAGAAAGTACCGGAAGTATTTTGCTGTTGATAAATTCATGTATTTGATTACTGGCAATCAAATCGGGAACTAATTCATTAAATCTAAGCAACACTGAAGTAAGACTTTCAGCAGATCTACTAGTGGGCGGATGCAAAGTGTTTCGGTTAAATTGATAATTTAGAAATGCATTCAGTCGTGACTTCATTACTGGTATCGGAGTATTCACTTCACCAGGATTATTATACGTTTCTTGCAATCCGTCGATCGCTTCTTGAATTACGCTTACTACACGACGCTCCGAACCATCAACGGTGGTAGACATAATGTTTGGTATAAGTTCATTTAATATAAATACTAAATTTTCACATCGAGGAAATTGCACCGTAACGTAATACGATAATAGATATCGAAACATAATGTCATTATTGAACATGTAGAACAGGCGACGATTTAACTTATCAACTGTTTGTACTTTCACAATTCTTTCTGCTTCAGTATCACTAATCCGTATTTCCTTTTCAAGTAAAGTTCTACTTTCCAAATGACATGCTGTCAACTTGTCTGACTCAATTTTCTTTACCAGATATTGCCGAAATTGCTGCATCTCCAAGCTTAGTGGTTGTTGCTGGATATTATCTAAGTAAAGTTTAACGCTACACAAATCAATATTAGCGGATTTGAATTGCTCACTTAGATCAGAGTGATCAATGTCGTCGAACCACGCCTTTTCTAATATGTCATAGATTACAGTATCATCTTCACTGACTTGTTGTTTATCATGGTCGTCTTCTATATGATGCTTTTCACTTACATCAATCTCATTAATTCCGGCCATTAATGGTAAAATCTGAAATTATTGAGATGTTATAAATTTTTGTGGAATTCCTCGTAAATTATTGATAATATCAATAAATTCGTCATCTTAAATGTAGCACTAAATGGTTTCATTAATAGAACGTACGTTGTCTGAATCGTAGTACAATATTTGAGTTTGCGTTTGTATGAACATATTGCGATCATATTTGTTTCTTAACTGCCCATCCTGTATTGCTTAATTATAACATTCAGACGCATTAAACTCATCAGATTTACCGATAATATAGTCGACCAAGTGGGATTGAAATCGTGTTATATAGCTGAAATAATGTGGTGACTACGATATGAGTTTTATGATAGTTAAAGACAGGACCGGTAATTGGACAACATCATATAGCAGATTCCTAACATCTACCTGTCATTGAGCAAAAACTGACTAAATATAAGAAGTGATCGTTTATGCATCGACAATTTGAATCAGGCATTACCCACCTCGCCGGCCTTACTCTTGATGTTTAGTTATCTACGCCTTTGCAGTGTTTTGGAGGAGAGTATTGTCTACTACAATTATAGAGCAGCTTCCTTCTCAACCTGTCTCAACTTGACATTACTAAAATTTCCAGTAGACATCCAATAATAATTTTCATACGTTTATCTCTACTCGTGTATGCAAGCCCGTGACATATACTTCACGAAAAAAAATTATCATCACATTTCAATTAGTACACATAATAATATTGCAGATATTATTAAATGTTATCACGTATTATTGCTACTTATCCAAAAGATCTGCTCCCTATTTTTATTTAAAATTCCTCATGCTTATAATAAAGTGTTTCCTCACCTACTTATGATATGATAAGACATAACCCCAACCAAGTTTCTAAGAAGCTTTAACATCATTCGGAATATTCAGCAGTAGATGATATGTAGCTCGGTCCATTCAACAGTAAATGAGATATATTAGTTATTTCGACAAAACAGCTGACGGATCTTCGTAGTTGTAATTTTTAACTTTACTGTGTAATTATACCGTATTTACATTTTTTAGTTAAATTCCCTCACATTTATTTCGAGCTGTCTGAGAGAATTGTTAACGAAATAAATTCTGCTGGACACTAATTGTCAGTTCTACTCTTTAAGACTACACTCATACCAATCTTTCATCAAGCCACATATATTCTGGTTATGAATCATTATTGCCCGATCAAAGTTTTGCGGTGTCCAGTAATGATATCACAGCCCTGGTTTTAGTTCAAAATGTATAAATGCTGTTTCTCAAATCAGCCGATTGTTTTTGGATTACAAAATTTGTTACGCCAACCATACTTCTTGACACTTCAAATCGCATGTCATAGTGTCTCCAATGACAACCCTATGACGCAAAAAATTAAAGATATTGTCAATCTCAGAACACTCCTGTGTTTGAACAATATGGACTTTTAAAAACTTAGATTCATTATTACGATGACTAGAGCTGCTGAATTTGACTTGAAAAGTTAACATTAAATTAGTAATGCCTGGGAAAATTCAGAATTAGAAACTGATACCCTAATTTAATTAAAATCATGTTAATTATATTTCAATTAATAAAATTTAAATTTCTTCTAAAATGATGCTAATAAAACCTTAACATCTTAGTATGGAACATTTCAGTATGGTACTAATGGAACCTTAACATTTTAGTACTTTATAAAAGCATATTGACGAAAGTTTGGATAACCGTCATCGATATTCCAAAAAGCCAAGATTTGAGAAAAGAAATGATTATTTAAGTAAAAATATAAATTATTTCTAATGCAAATACCAGACGTGAAGATATGAAATGCAAATGATGGCAATTATACAAACAATGCTACATAACCTGAAAGTATCTACCCTCAGCTGCTAAGAGCAGCGTCCTATGCACAAAAAGCACTTCATGATAAATAATTATTGTAACTTAAAATAAAAAACGTCAAAAAATGTTGTACAATGCCCGAGACTCGTTATAGAGTCTTTCTGAAACTGGTATCGTAATGTGTTTATCATATTATTATGATAACACAACTTTGGAGCTCAGTTAGTTCTTAATGTTAGATATGCGTGTTAGAAATTAGACAAAAATTAATGTAAAATTAAAATCAAATTCGTCATTAATGACTCATTAAATCAGCGTTGGTAGGGGAATGTACTACCTTCATTTTGAAAACCTCCTTTTTCCTAATGATTACTATTATCAAACTAGTCATCTATAGTTTCTTTCCTTATTTTAAGTTTATATACCTGTGCAGTCATTGTTACTGTTGAAATTTTGATGATTATTTTTATTCTGAAAGCTACTTGAATCCTATAACAAGCCAACAGCAGTATGCTGCATTTCAGTATTGGAGGGCCTCATCAGCTATTGATCCAATACCTACGTTTCACGTTTCGGTGTTTTTTAATGTTGGCTGGTATATCAACTTAAAGTTGACAACTTTTAAGAATAGAAGATGATTGCAAGTATGGGTAGGTTTTCAAATTAAAGATAACACCTTCCCTTACCAACGCTGATTTAATTTGAAATCAGAAATGATTTCAATTAAATTTGCAGTGTAATAAGAAAGTCTCATTAAATCTAATTGCCAATAAAAGCAGTCGAGTGATCGCCAGCCAACATAAAAATGACCGAAACGTGAAACGTAGGTATTGGATCAGTAGCTAATTAGATCCACCTATACTGAAATTTAGCGTACTGCAGTTAACTTATAAATAGGATTAAAGCAAAGTGCAATGTCAGTAGATTAGTAGTCAGTATAGCAGACTAGTCGAGTGATCGTCAGCCAACATTAAAAATGACCGAAACGTGAAACGTAGGTATTGGATAAGTAGCTAATTAGATCCACCTATACTGAAATGTAGCATACTGCTGTTGGATTAAAAATACAGGATTGAAGAAAAAATGCAGAATAAAATAAAAGTAGATAATAAAAAAGGTAAAAATGATAAAAACGTTTTTCATTTCGTATAAAACGGTAGGTATGCGATCATAATATGATGAGGTTCACCAATGTTGAAATGAAACTGTTGCTGGCTTGTAAATGGAATTGAAGCAAAAAGTGCAGAATAAAAATAGCCCTCAAAATTTCAATAAAATTATTAATTTGCAGAGATATATGTTCGTGCATTACCACGAACAGTCATCACCAACACAATTTATCTTATTCTTGCCAAGATTTATAGAAAATAATAAGATTAATTGGATAATTTACAGGAAATGATACGTACTGTAAATTTGATATTAACAGAATAAAGAAAACTGGAAAATATAAACTAATTTGTTAAGATATTGATCCACTGACTTGAGAGTTGTTTAGCCAAGCGTAAGACGATTTTGGGATCTGGTTTCATATTTTGCAATAACTTCATCGCCTGAGAGAAATTGCTATCTTGCAGATAGGTAAGAAGTTCTGCACGTTTGGACAGAATTAGAGCGCACGCTATGGATGTAATAAAATTGTTGTGGTTGTTGAGCGAAACACATAATATTACATCCCATATGATTAGTAAATCGGCAAGTTCGAACTCCTGAGCAAACATCAGCATTATCCAACGAAACGCGTAATATTCAATTAGAATTTTATTATCATTAAGCCCTTTGTATATTGGGAGATCAATCGTACTCAGAAGAAATTCTACCTGTCTTAACTGCTCATGTACGACCGACGCATTCAAAACCGTGTGCTTTTGGTCAAGTGTACTACTAGACCACCAATTCTGGCAGCGTTTTATACCGTATGTTTCGTCATTTCTAATTTCTTTCCAGTCGCTGCGGTAAGATCGCAACGTAGTAAAATTATCACGAATTCGGCTCATCAACAACATCAAGCAAAAGAAACAATCAATTTCAGCCATTTCTGGATGATGGCTGCCATTTACAAAGACATGATATAACGGAGCGACAATTTCATTTAGACCTTGAATGTAAGGTTGAGCAGGATTAAGTTTCGTGAATACAAAGATTAACCTTGTGATAACCTCCCAATGCTTTTCACCTGATTCTGTAATTTCTACTGATTCCGGCTGCCTTTCTAATTGAAGAGTTGAGAAACCGTTATAGAACTTTAGCTTTGCACTAGATTTTACCATATCCTTATGCATGCGAAATCGTAGACGCTCTGCCAAATTGTTGCTATTTAATATGGTGTTATCTGTTTGACGATGAAAAAAATCAATTTTTGGATGTAATCTTCTACAATCTGTACTTATTTGTGCCAATAACTCATTATCTCTGAAATAAATATTCCATTGGCTATCTGGATCAGTATTCAAAGGGTGATCTGATTTAGTGAAGGCCGGTGAACTTTGTGGATAATCGATAACTTCTTCTAAAAACTCGGAATATATACGGATTTTCTCCTCCATTATAGAATGCCACTCATTAGGTTTGTCAATTGGCAAATAACAAAGCAGCAATTTCCAATGTATACTCCTTTGTTCATCGGTAAATCCCATATCATTCCAACCGTTCAGTTTAATCGTATTCAAATTATTTTCAGCATACTGTGAACATGTACATGATGATTTATTAAGATGCATCCAGTAGACAATTTTTCAAAACGTCACTAATAATCTAGTACGATAGATAAATTCTTCAAGATTACCTAGATAAATTATAGAAACATACTATCCACAATATATGCTTCGGAACATAGCCAAGGTTGATGTTTTCCTTTAAACTTTTTTGATCTTTTAGAAAATAATATTCTTTATAATTTAATTTATTAAGTAGTAATTTATAATTTAACTTTAATTGATAATTTAATTTATATTCTTTATTCTTTACAAATTAGAGATTATAAGGTACTAAGGAATTTTTCTATAAACTATACCCATATCAGCAGCTAGACAGATTGTTTGAACAAACTCCCAATTATTCTGAAATATAGTTGTATATATCCCAAATTTTAATAATCGAATCGTTTATCAAACAAAACCTATTTTAGAATAGAACTTTACGACTGGAATGCGACAAGGCCTCTTTTAAAAAAAGAAAACCCCTAACTTAGCGACCTTTTCAAAATAAAATTTAAAAGCAGATTTTATATAGTTTGCACGACACCATGCGACTAATGCCCAAGCACAAATTGCGAACCAAACATGTCTAGTCTGAAATCTGATGTTTCTTATTTTTATTTTCTTAAAGGCGATTATTATTGTCAAAGTGAAGATGTGGCATAAAAACAAACGATTAGTTTACAATAACTAAAAAATTCGGAGATTCCAAAATGTAAAACAATAGTTTGCTATAATAAATACAAACGGTTCATAGCTATGTTAAGTTTTATAATAAAAAAGTATTTTAAATTGGAATCTAATCAATAGCTCGATATCATGAGGTATATTGATTTAAAAATGTTTTATTAAACTAGATTTCATTTATTTTTGCATTTTTGAAATACCCCAATTTTTAGTTATTGTTTCTTTATACAACATCTACTTTATGGCGTCACCTTTTTTTGCAAAAAAATAAAAGTTATTTTTCTAATATTAAAATAAGTTATCAATCCTTATATTTCTACAGTGTATGGACAGTCTAAAATAGTGTGAAATGTTAATACTTTTTAAAAAAGCTTGGAGGAGTCAGAAAAGAAATGTTATTGCTAAATAAAACGTGAAAATTATCGTTTAAAAATAAAAAAGGGATTATAAATAACGATTTTAATGTTAAAGATAAGTCGAAATAAGAGTTTGACTTAAACACCACATTGATACGATACTTTTAGCATTGACATGTTAATTTTTACAAAATATTTTACTAAATAGTTTTGTGAAACATTTACTTTTTAAATTTATATTTTACAATTTACTTCTAAAATTTAGTACAAAATAAGTATACATGAACAGATTTATACTAATTACATCGGAAATTATGAGTGAAATTTATATTGAAGAAATGTCAATATTTTTAATTTTTTTGTTTTTTTTTATTTTTAAATTATTGAAGAGCAGTAGTTTGAAGTAAAATTAATCAAGAAATTAGCCTAATGAAATCTATTATTTTAAACTACATTTAAATGAATTTTTATAATATAATATAAATTATTTGTTTGAATATATAATACTTTATACTATTTTTTGTATAAAATAAGAATATCAAATATTTGTTTAGAAAGCCCGCTCTCTCTATCGTTTTTTGCTGCTTAGTCATCAATTCAGCAAAGCAACGGAACCAAAACGTAATACATGGCGTATTTAATACGAAGTAATTTCTGTTCGTTTCAAAAAGTTTCTAAACCAGAAAATGCTCAATTAATTTTTTATTTTTGTCTAAATTCTGTTTTACTTCTAAATGAGGAAGTTCAAATATTCCTTAAAATTCGATAGTTGAATGATAATTCAAACAAGTAATCCAACATTTTCTATTTTTTGCCACATCTTATATTATCTTAGATGAAGCATTTTTAGCAAAATATTTGATGATTCCATATCTTCGTCAATATGAGCATTAATTCGTCAATTTTTCTAAAGTAAAATGCCAAACGTGTTTTATCTTTATGGTGAGATTTGTAATTCACTCTAGTCTATACAAACGATTTTATTTTAAATTCGGATATTCGTAAAATTTACTATAATTAGGTATAACTTTTACATTTTTGAAGTGTCCGTAATAAATAAGAATAAGACGTTAAAACGTTTTCTTGGTTATTATAATTCTTACAAGTTAATTGCTGAAGAAAGAAAGTTGCTGAAAGAAGAATGTATTTACGAAGATATTTACAGAGATTTACGAGGATTTACGTTGTAAAAGATATAAACTTTAACTTTTTTGAAGTGTCCGTATTTTTGGTATTACATATTGTAATTATTATTGATTTTTGTAATCAAAATTTAAAAGAAATATAATCTGGAAGAAATTCATTTTCCATTTCCTCTCTTACATCATTTCCCCATTTATTCCAATTATACATACAACAATTATCATACAACATTTATTCCTATTCTATTCCCTCATGCCTTTTTTCTCGCTCCTTATCATTCTCCTTCCATCCTTTTTACACCATCCTTTATTACCTCCCATATTTCACATTCTTAGTGTATGTGTATGTGAATTA